>QOCX01002182.1:9658-24310 GCA_005959815.1 Sarcophaga bullata | reverse complement strand
GGGTATTCCAATGACAGGTTCTCAAACCTAACTTAACATAACAGTGTGTTTTCGTAGCGCCCTGATAACAAGAACCTTTTATCAATCTTTTGGAATTAACAGACCTCTTAAGAGTTGACTAACGTTCCTTGCAGATAGCATTAGAAGTCTTATTATACCCAAACAGTTGAATATATCGAGCAAGTAGGTCTCAAACTCATCGGTTTTAATTCAAGAGTATTAGAAATTCATGGCAAGAGTAAAACTTTACCTTTAGCCAGCCCCGACCCCCCCCCCCTACACTAACTTCAACTCAGTGGTAAAGTAGTTTTTAATTTTTTGTTGCATCACTTGACTTAACATTCATTTATTTTAGTACTTGAATTGAAACTTTAAACTTTCTATTGTAATGTATTTTTATTAATTATTTTGAATTTTATTTTTTCGTATCTTATTTGTTAAACAAAAAGCCGAAATTTTGTAATCCAAAAAATAATTATTTTAACGCTCACGCGCGCTCTTCTGTAAAGTAAATGAAAAGAAATAAAGACTGAATAATTGGTTTAAAAGTACTTTTTTTTATAAGCAACAAGTGTTGCCAAGTGATTGTCTTGTTGCAAGTCAATTATATGTTTGGTTTACTGGAAAAGGGACTTTGAATTATGGAACTATCATTGCTTAGCAATTAAGCTAACCATTGTCAATGTATTGAGTATAGTGGCAAGGAGTCGTGCTTATTGATTGCTATTCCCTTTACCAAGAGATGGAGTTGCCATATAAACAACGAGGTTTGTTATTAATGTTATCAGGGGCTTTTCTTGTTTGGAATCAGATCAGATCAAATCACTGCTCACAAGCAGCAATTGACAAGAAGAAGAAATTGTAAACACTTTGTTCAAATATCTCACCGAAGGTCCTAGAGTTTGAGGTGAGTTATTATAAAATCGAATGACAAATAACTGTTTGCTGCTGTCTGACGACCCGAGTTATTTTGAAATCTAACGAGAAGCAGATAATTACTGTTGCTGTCAATTGCTGACAGCGTAGATGTGAGTTGTTATTCGGTAACAATACATCGGCCTCTTGGTGTACATGCCTGGAAATACCTCGCAACGACTTCTGCAGAAGCTAAAATGACGAGAAGAAAGAACAGATTACAGCACATCTTCTCTGTACCGTCCAATACGAAGGATTTTTGGGATCTCGGATTTTATTGTCGGAACGAACAACAGAATGTCTCGGTATCGTTCGACTTGAAGGATTCTTAGGCACTCAGATTTTATTGACAAACCGAACAGCATAATGTCTCTGTATTGCTCGAGATGAAGGATTTTTGGGAACTCAGATTTTATTGAGAGAACGAAACTAAGATGACAAGGAAGAAGAGGAAACAACAGCAGCTCTGTATAGTCCGACATGAAGGATTTTTGGACACTTAGATTTTATTGGCAGAACATATCTAGCCAAAGATGAGATCGATAAAATCTAAACCTTCACAAAACTGTCAGGTTTTATGGATGTGCGAAGGAATGCTTGTAATTGATATTGCAGCGGGACCTTATAAGGTTCAAGCGTGCTATTCTTTGTAGGGCGGTTTTCAGCTTAGTCTAACCTATTGACCTTTTATTCATATCTAGCCACTGTTTTCCGACGGTTACAATACAGTTACGATGGTTATAGCCGGATATTGTTGTTTTTATTGCACTCAGCCATTACCAATCAGATTTCAGAGGAGCCCAAATGGCAGTTTCTTTTTACTACACCTTATTTAAAGAGATTTTAAAACGATAAATAGATCAAAAAATAGCATGAGAGTGACTCAGACATGGATTTGTTTGCTTTTTGAAAGGAATTTTTGGGAATTTTTTTTGATGCAAAATTTGATCTGGCAACCCTATTTGAAACTAAGTTTATTCAGTGTAAAAACATTAAATCTTACACAATTGTTTTTATTACTATTGTTGTTGTTTGTTTAAAAATATTAAATAATAAACGAAAAACAAAAAACTAAAAAAAAAAATTTCATTTTCATTCACTAGTACTTACTAGTAATTGGCACACCATCATTCGGCTGAGGCAGCGGCTGAGGTTGTTGATTTACTGGCAATGGAAAGTTTGGCTGTTCAACAATAACCGGTAAATGTTGATGATAAGCTGTGGACTATAATGGCTACTCGTTGGATAATTTGTATCTGTTGCATAGGACACCATCCCATCGTGCAGTGGCAACATCATAGGTGGGTGGTGGTTCCAATGGCAGCCGATTGCAGCAGCAGCTGAACTACGTTGATCCGTAGGTATTGTTGTGGTATCAGGATAAAGCATTGCATGTTTTTGTTCCATTTTCGTTTAGTTCTTTTTTTTTCACTTGTAAAGCGTTTTATTTTTTTGTTTCGCTTAAATATTTTCGTTTTTCGATTGTTTTTTTTTTTTTATTTGCTTTCGATTTTAAAACTCAACTTCAATCCAAACACCTGCCACTGTGTAATCGTTACTGCGGTAACAAAGTTCGAATTTTTGTTTTCAAAGCTGGTCTTTTACTGTAGGTTTTTGTTGTTGCTTTGCTGTTGTTTTTATTCCATTTTTATTTTCGTGTTTTTCTGTATTGAATATTTTGCTGTTGTTGTTGTTGTTGTTGTTGTGATTTTTATAGTTTATTTTTTATTGTTGTTGTTGTTGTTGCAATATGACTTAAGGAACGTGTTTCAGAGTTTTTCGTACGCTTGAAAAGCAAACAAAACTCTGGTTTTTGTTTTCGTTTATAATCGCTGATGTTTTTTGTTGCTCTCTGGTATTTGTATTTTGAATCTGTTTTAATGTTCATTCGTATCTGTCTGTGGCTGTATCTGTAGCCGTGTATCTGTGTATCTGCATTGTAGCGTGATTTTTGATTGCCAACTTGTTATAAAAATTTTAATTCCCAAACATTTCTTATAAAATATACAAATTTTTCTTACAGTGTGCCTCTAACGAGGGGTCTGAAAGACTTCCGTTTGGGGAATGCTTCTTTAGGCTGAATAGCCAAATGATCGTCATCAAACGAAAACTGGTAGTATTGTAGTGTCACCCTGTATAGAAAGTTTCTTAGAATCTGAACCTTGATTTCTCACTGGGTATTGTGTTCCGAGGTTGAGAGACAGATATCACTGTTGTCCTATGATTAGGCGATAATGAAGGAAAGATTGAGACGTTCAAACACATCTTGTGATTGTCGACAATTCAAACTTTGTAGTCGTTTGAGTAAGGTCAAAGGTCATGAAAGAAAAATTAGTCAATAAAGAGGGAGATTCTAAAATGTTCCAGTACATCTTGTAATCGTCGACAATTCAGACTTTGTATTCGTTTGAGAAAGGCCAAAGGTCACGGTAGAAAGAGTAATTAATTTCATGATTCCCATATTTGAAAATCAATTAGAATTCTAATTCGAACGCAGGTGCAAACTTGTGTTGGTAGTATTAGTTTGATGGCCGTTGTTGGAAAAGTCGCAGGGCATTGGACACAATTCTGAAATCACCCACTTTACTGATCAGTGCCAGTGCTGTTTGGAGAATAATAAGGTTCTAGTAATATTCATAGACTGGCTACCTTTTAATCTGATAGGTAAAAGAAAGTTGTAGTTTTTCCGGGCAAAGCTATAATGATTGCACTCTGATGGATTAGATCAGATCTTAAATTCATAGTGGGTTCTATAACAGAGGTCCTTCTAATTTATATTTGCAGTGTTTCCAAGTAGGAGTTTCTGCAATCTGCAGGGTTGTCAACTTGATAAGTCATTAGCGCCAAAGATTATCGTAACCTTACGTATAACCAAGTAGCTCTAAAGGTCAAGGATGCTACTTACATCATACTTATTTTGATTAGAAGATGCCGCGGTTCTCCAATGTTACATTTGCCGATAGTGAAGCAAACCTAGTTGATTTGAAGCTATCTCATCTGACTCTAGAAGAAACCAAAGCAAACCAAAGCATGTTACCCTAGCTATGGCACATACTACCACATGACCATATGATTTCTCTTCATTAAAAACTGTATTAGATTGGACGATATAAAGTTACGTGTAAATCTGGTGGATCAGTGACCTATTTATACTATAATAAGGCAGATTAGATCGCTTTACGATCAAGAGAATTCAGAGTTTGATTTACGTGATTACTGTCCACTGCGTTCAACTTCATATTTCAGATCAATTCAGTCGCGATTTGAAGAGTAAGAGGTGATATCCAATATATTGTAATCCCTTGGCTTTTAAAATATCCGAAAAAAAAAACAGAAAAAACTTGGTCACATGTCGCGAAGACAAAATAGTTTGTGTTTAATTACCATTTCGTTGGCAGTTATAACGGTTAGTGGAACATAATGAATAATGAAACAGATTGTTAACAATTTTAACGCAAGCATTTCGGGAGTCTGTGTGTTTTTAATTGAAATATAATTCAATTGCTCTTGGATTCAGAGGTATTTATAAAAACCTGCACAAAGAACTGTTAATCGATCACTGAAAATGACAGATGATGACAATAAATTCCTATTTTTTTGAGGTTAGTTATAGCAGGTCACATATCAAAAGGAACAAATATTTCTTCGATGACTTCTTCTCAGCAGATTTCTGGCAAAAACTCTGAGAGAGTAAATAAAATTGCCATGAAAATTTTCTCAAAAATCTGTCGTTTGGAATCGACTTTAAACTGTAGGTAGCCGTCACTTATGGGTAAAATTAAGATATACTACGAGATACTGACCTCTAGTCGTACATGCTCGACGAAATACTTTATAGCGATAGCTGCAGAGTCTGTAACGACGAGGAAGAAGAGAAGACCCGAGAGCAGAACACTTGGGGACTCAGAACTTGTTAACGAAACGTAATCGGCTAACCAAACACGATTTGAATAAAACTCACGGCATATTTGATAGATGCCAACTAGGAGTTGTGAATTTCTGACGGAACAGCGGAATAAATAATATCGAAGTTACAGCGAAACTTTATAGGACCCAAGTAAGCTATGCTAACCTAACCTAATCTTGACTACATCTTATATGAGTAGTTCCTTTTAATTTTATACAAAGTCGACTCAGAACGACAGATTTTTTTGAGAAACTTTCCATGGCAATTTCTTATTTACACTCAGAGCGGTTGCTAGAAATCAGCTGAGAGGAAGTCGCCGACTAAATATTTTTTCTTTTTCCGTTTTTTGTTGAAGCTGTCTGACCTGGGGTTTGAATCGTGGAATCACGTCTAATAAGCTAACACACGGCCCACTAGTCATAACATAATTGATCATTGCAACAATTCAGTCAGCATTACAACCTAGTTTCTCACACCACTTATGTTGTGTGTGTTAATTTTTATACATGAGTAGTAGGACCAACAGTTTTAAGTCGACTCTGAATGACAGATTTTTGAGAAACTTTTTTAAGCCAATTTTATTGAGAGATAGTTTTTGTCAGAAATCTCGCTAAAGTCGCTAAAGTCGCTAAAGAAATTTCGTTCATATTTTGTTCTGTTGGCGATGTCTGAACTGGGGCTTGAAGCGTGGCCTCACGTCTAATAAGCCAATACACTACCTATGTCACCTCACAAAGAACCCGCGTATCAACTGGTTGGACGAGGAGTACTGTTTCAAATGCCCTTGTATGTCTAAACATTACAGTGTCTTTGAACTCTTTGAAGTATACTCATGCAGCAACTCTCATCTATTGATGTCCACCTTACGAAAATATCCTGTTAATCGTTTTTTTTTTTTTTTTTGATGGAATTTATTAAAAATATTTGTTTTTGTTATTGTTATTGAATAACGGAAGAGAATTAAATCTAACTTTTATAAGTTCCTAAATATTTGTCACACATGCCACAATAATGATTGTACTCATGCAACTTGCAATGCAATATGGCAAGCAAACGCAGCAATATAATCTGCAAATAGAAAGAGATAAAAACAACATTAGTGGATGGCATTTAGTAAATATTTTAAAATAAAATACGTGTGACTAATAAACAAATAAAAGTACTCATGGAACTTACTGAAACAAAACACAACAGCAAGGCAATTAAATGGGTACGGAGAGGTAGGCGTAGAACGTATACGAGTCCTACAAAAATTATGACAATAGGGACATTGTACATCTACAGGATTGGGCCCATAGGCAGTAACAGGTTCTAAAGCAATTAATGAACGGGTTTTACTGTTATTTTCGAAAAAAATTTTGAAATTTTTAGTTTCCACTTGCCTGTTACTATTACAACATTAGGCCCTGCAGCTAAAGCGGGCGTGGTTTCTCCGATAGCCTGTTCATTATGTAGGCGGCTTTGGTGGGCGTTTGGCATCTGCTGTGGATGCTATAAGTGGTTGTTGCTGTTGTGTTGCCATCTATTTTAACCTCCAGCGGTACTGAGGATAAACACGTTGCTGGCCATCTCCACTCATTATTTTCTTGGAATTCTTTTCAATTTATTTCCTTACAAAAAAAAAAAAAAACCTCAAATAACTCTTAAATTTATTGTTGTTATAATATTTTCTATGTACTCCCGTTAGAACAGGTGTATAAATACTAAAAAACCGATTTCTTTTAAAAAATTTATTTCAATTGTTCTTTCTACCCGAACAGTAAAAACAAAAACAAAAAAAAATTCTTATCAATGCCACCAACAAATCCATTTTTAAAGCTGTTTATCGATTGAGATAAAAGAAGGTGTTGAAATTGATTCAAGAAATAAAAATAAAAACTATAAACAAGTGTGTCATCATTAAGTATTGCACTATGGCCCGCAGGGGGGGATTTACCCTGTTTTATGAAATTACATTTTACTACGCCCTGCCTTAGGGTGTTTACATCAACTTACTTAGAAAAACATTTGAAGTTCCATGGTAAAATGAGCACTTAGTCAATTCCTATACAAAGATAGCTCCTGTTCAACAACTAAAGGAGTTTTACTGTTTACCTCCGCATTGAAATGCCTTCTTGTAGATCGTTTGCCTATGACCTAAAGTCTAATAATGTCAGCGCAAAGATGCTACTGGGAATTTATGTATGAACACGGGGGCTATGCGTACATTCCATAGGGATTATCAAAATTCTGTGTTACCTATCAAACTGTGTGCAGTCAAATTATTCTTTTTGACCAGTAGGTTTGAATTGAGAAGCAGCAGTCCAACACTTACCTAATTGGACAGTTTAAAGTCGATTCCGAACGACAGATTTTTGAGAAACTTTTCATAGCAATTTTTATTTACTCTGAGATTTTCTAGAATACTGTTAAGAGGAAGTCTCCTAAAGAAATATTTTTTCATATTTCGTTCTGCTCGAGATGTATAAGCTGAGGTCTGAACACACTATCTACCAGACTACGGCAATTTTGGCTGGACACGTTTTGTTAATAATTTCTGAGCCCCCAAGAGTTTTTCTGCTTAGTTTCAGCAGCGCAAGACAATGACAAAGAAGATGCTCTGGGGTCTCCTCTTTTTCCTCGCCGTTACAGTTTGTGCAGCAATCGTTGTAAGGTATTTCCAGTCGTCGAGCAAAGGCCAGTGTCTCGTTATAGCTGATATAAGCCTCTTGGATGGACTTTGTTCTCACAAATACTTGCGTGTATATGAAAATGATTGTTTTAAAGTTAACGCAATAACTAGCAAATTGTTGTTGCAAAATTGTTGTATTTGCTGAGTTGCGTTTATTGTGTTTATAGCATAACTTCTTTGATGGTCAAATAGCTCAAGTCCAATTGTTAACCCTCCCATACAAGTTGCTGATTTGGTGTCTAATTAAGTGAAAATGATTCGAAGCAGCTTGAGTAACTTATTTTGTATATGCATCAGACAACAAATATGATAACATGATCGTTTGTTTGTCTATTCTTGGTGAAATGGCAAACATTATGAAAAATTGTTGGCATTTGGCAACATGTCACGAATCTTTTTCATAGCAAACATATTTGCACTGAAAGACGAAATAGAAAAAGTAATTTCATTTCATTGTGGTCATGTTTCCTAGAACAAAGTCAACTTCTAGACTCTTAAGGCCCGGTTGGCCAAACGTCCACGGAACGTAACGTAACGCATGTTCGTTTTTAGAATACGAAAATCAATGAGAGCGATTACTGAACCGTAATACAATTTCGGCATGCATTTTTATTGCTCTTTTTGTGCTTAAAACAAACATATGTATGTTCCGTTATGTTCCGTGCACGTTTGGCTAACCGGGCCTTTAGGCTTAAGCTTTAAATCAATTGATTAAAATAACTTTTTTCTTTAAGAATATTTAAATAAACAATGATTTTGTGCTATTTTTGTTGTATTTTTTTATTTTTTCTCCAAATAGAAACAATTTTTTGCTCTTTGGTGTTGTTTATTTAATACAATACTTTTGGTTAAAATAACAATTTGTTGTTGTTGTTGTTTAATTAAACATTCCTAGTGTTTATAAATTAATTTTAAAAGATTTACAAGCTATTTACACAAAAACAATACCATGCTGTTTAATGTATAGCACAGCACAGGCAATGAGATGGGGGCATAAGGCCTTAAACTCATTTTTTTTTAAACATTAAACTTCAGTGGATATAAATGCAGCTTGAGATTTAAAACAAAAAAATAAAGGAAACAATAAACAAAAAAATGCTTTTAAGCCTTTTTTCCCTTTACAGGCTTGCAATAAAATTTATTTACACAAACACACACATATGCTTGGGGATATTTATTTTCAGCATTTGATTTTTATAAAGCATTGCCGTAAGTACCCAAAAATTTGCCACAATTTCCGCAATAATGATGGGTGTTCATGCAACTACCGGGCCACCAATATGGTAAACAGACACAACACCAAAGTCTAAAAAAAGAAAAGAAAAGAAAATAAAAAATAAACAATAAAAGAAAAAAACAAAACAGAATTTCAGAAACAAAAAAAGAACACAAAAATGTCTTATGAGACAAATGTTATGAAAATTGTCCAGATAACTGGTGTTTTTTTATTGAGGGAGAAATGAGCTGCGGAATAGCGGTAAATAAATATTTTAATTGCACTACTTTCACGACAACAATAATCGAAATCTTATCTGCATTGAAATTTTGTTATCGTTATCAGAAAACAAACTTTTCATTTGACTTTGATAAAGTTTGATTGTTGTTGTCGTTGTTGCTCTTCTTCTCATAACGGAAATCTTTAAAATGCGTTGGTGGTTGGGAGTTAAAAAAATCAAAGTAAATAAATAATCGATAATAATTTTGACATTTTCTGTCATTTCTTGGATTTTTCTATTCGTTTATAGTCTCTGTATGATGGAGAGGGATTTTCCTAGGATGTTGAGCGTCGTCTATGAAGGGATTAGGACTTTGGATCTATGTTTTACGGATTACATGGTCAGAATATGTAATTTCAATAAGTACTTCTCCTGGCTATTTTAGGACAGTCAGCAATAGCGTATTGTATTGAGAACTGTGCGGACTTGAGATTCGTATAGATGTCTCGAGAATAGATCGATGGCATCGGAGCAGAGATGGTGTGAAACTGTCTTATAGGCTTCTTGACTTGTTTGTGACCTCTAAGGCAGCAGAATTGGTTTGGAAATGAATTAAACCGGCTTATATGTATACGTGGATAGCGAGACTGACTACATTCACACTCCATCATTTAGGGCATGGAGCCTGACTTAGCTGATCGATCAATTGACGGATGTAAAGTGTAATTGGTCATTATAACCCTTCAGTTAGGATTACGACCTAGCTTCTTACAATACGTTGTATGTGTTAATTTTATACATCATGAGCGGTGCGACCTACAGCTTAAAGTCGACTTTGAACGACAGCCTTTTTCTATTCACTCTCAGAGTTTTTGGCCAGAGAATTGAATGGAGGAGAAAGAAACATTTGTTTGTATTGTCATTTTGTTGGAGAAGCATGTCCTAGGGTTTGAACCGTGGCCTCACGTCTAATAAGACAACACACTACCTGCTAGACTACGATGACTATGTGTGAAGTGTTAGAGTCTCCAGCGTATTATGATTTTAGTAGGTTATTCAGATGAGTCTGTTTTCTCTTTTTCGCTCCCCTCTTCTTTGGCTCTGGAGCGAATCTTTTCTTTTAGTTTTTCTTCCCTTTTATCCAATTTTTCCAATTTTTCCACATTTTGTGTTACTGACGCAATTTGAATCGTTTACAATGGGGTTTTCTGGCCTCTACGTCAAAGAGTGACGAAATTTTCGTAACATAACCTAACTTATCTCGGTGACACGCAGTTATACTGTTAATACATTCCCCTGCTATAAGCATATATGAGCACAAAAGGCTATAGAACTTCAGCATTGATTTCCAAGATAACGTAATGCCAAGTGTATTCACCGATGGACCAAGATTATGAGACATGCTAGATCAGTGGTACTTTAGGCATTGTTTAGGCAAGCGTTGTGGATATAAAACTGGGCCAACAATGGTACATTGATGGAAAGACTGCCACGGAAAAGTATAGCGAATCCTTCAAGGGTTGCACTTGTTTTGGTTACTGGACACGGGGGCTAAACGCACTAATACAAGATCTTATTCCAACGCATTCAAACTTGGAATTGGCAATTGACGAACGAAAGGTGGAAAAAGTAATCAACATGCAGAGGAACTAGCTATATGTAGACTTTTTATAGGTAAAGAAGGATACTATTGACTACATAAACTCGGTACGGCTCATCGTCAAGCTATAAATAAGTTTGATTTATGTGCGTACGTACGTGATTTATAATAAAAAAAGCTTCATTACTTACCCTACTAAACATAATAAGGCAGCCATTAAGTGTGTTCTCGAACTAGGCTCATATTCAATTCTTGTTAGCTTCTGAACATGACAGGCTGGACATGTCAAATAAACTGGTTCAGGACCCAAGGGCAGTGCCGGTTCTGGAAGAAAATTTTTTTTTATTAATTAAGTTTTCAAAATGAAAACAATAATATTCCATTGTGTTCGTCTAGCTTAGTTTATTTACTTAGCCGTAAATGGCCATGCAATGTCTGACGTATTTGAGAATTTGTTTTTCCTTTTTTTTTTGATTTATATTATATGCTGCCATTAGTATTTATTATAAATAATCTATTATGATAAGAACTGCTAGCAGTATGAATCACAATCTTAATCATTTTAAAGTCATAACGTGCCATAAGCATTAAAACCGACACTAAGTTTATGAAGGCAATGAAAAAAAAAGAATATACAAAAACAGAACAAAAATTATATTACGTTGTGTACAATTACGTTATTATGCGCAGGCAATACGTGATTCACTGTAATTGTAATTACAGGTAGCATATGGCTTTCACAAAGCGTATCCATTTTGTGCCATATGACGAAAAGTCGTTTCTGGTCCACTGTTTTGAGTACTAATTTAGCTTTTTTGAGTTTTGAAGCTGGATTTTACTTTCACGAAACACTTGTTGGTCCTCTGTCGGGTAGTATGGCCTGCGTTTTCTAAGACAGTGCGTATCAAATACGCAAAATAAATTTAATATAACGTAACTTTAAAAAGCGAGCTACGAAATAAGTATGAAAGTACCTTACGTTATAAGGTAATGTTAGGTTAACGAATTAATGTTATTATGATAAAGTTACGTTACGTTACGTTAATGGTGTTGCACTACGTGAAAGGAGTTGAATTACGTTAATGAAGTTACATTATGTGCAAGAAGTTACGTTACGTTAATGAAGTAACATTATGTGAAAGAAGTTACGTTCCGTTAATGAAGTTACATTATGTGAAAGAAGTTGCGTTACGTTAATGAAGTTACATTATGTGAAAGAAGTTACGTTACTTTAATGAAGTTACATTATGTGAAGAAGTTGCGTTACGTTAATGACGTTTCATTATGTGAAAGAAGTTACATTACGTTAATGTAGTTACATTATGTTATCGAAGTTAAATTAACGACGATAACGACATCGTTAGCGACGTTACGTAAATTAATGAAGTTACGATATGTTGTCGATGTTACGTTACGTTAACGAAGTTACGTTACGTTACAATAACAAATCTGATTGTTAGAAAAACAAAATAAATATACGTTAACTGATGTTAAGTTATCATTCACAATCATTACGAATTAACCAAGTTGTACGAATT
This sequence comes from Sarcophaga bullata, assembly GCA_005959815.1. NCBI lineage: Eukaryota > Metazoa > Arthropoda > Insecta > Diptera > Sarcophagidae > Sarcophaga > Sarcophaga bullata. Next base: position 12,243 of record QOCX01002182.1, on the reverse strand, counting down.
GTATACAACCTCCGTATTCCTCGTATAAACTATTTTTTTTAATGTAGTTAACTTTTTATAGCAAGAAAAAAAAAATAAACAAAATCGGGTACGTATGAAGTTCCAGATTATGCTATAGCCTTGGCCCCAGTGAGAGAATTTTATAACTCAATAACTTACGTTGTACTATAACCACTGGCGGTTGTACAAAACTTGGCTGTTGATAATTTCTTGGCGGTTGCTGCTGTTGCACTGATGGTCCATATGTGGTGAAGGTTGTTGTTGTTGTTTGTGTTGCTCCCGCACTACCACTCCATCCGCCAGCAGGATTATAAGTACGTGCCGGTTGTGGCGTAGGTGCCACATTACCCATAGCCTGGTCATATGATGGTGGTGCGGGTGTATTGTTACTATTTGGTAAAGATGGATCGAAAACTGTAACACCGCTTGAGGTGCTGGTGCCAGCACCTAAAGGTGGTACATTCTGGCTGTTACTATAATTGGCAGCTGATTGTTTTTGCATTCTTTTTTTTTTTTTTAATTGAAATTGATTTTAAAATTAAAAACTTGTGTTTTACTTTTTCGTTTGTTTATTTTAATTTAATTTGTATTGCAAATGTGTTGTTGCAGTTGTATTTTAATTTTTATTTGTTTTATTTATTATTGTTTTTTGTTTGTTTTGTTGTTTTTTTTTTTCTTATTAAATATTAAATTATTAACTTGTAATTATTGTCACTGATTTTGTTGTTGTTATTGTTACTGTTATTATTATTGTTATTTTTTGCTTTCGTTCGTAATTATTTTTTCACCGTTGAGAGTTTCGCTTTAGACTGTTCAAGTTCGCTGCTTGAAAATTAACTTTTACTTGCCATTCGATAAATGAGCAGCAGCAATGAAAATAAAAATAAAAACAAACAACCGCATTCAAATCGGTTTTTATTTTTGTTACTTACTTACTTAAATATGTATTGTATTCAATAAATGAGAAAAGTCCGTACACATGCATAGTTAATCACACTTACTTACCACATACATTCACAGTTTGCGTAGCATATTATCAGAACTTTTTTTTATTTTTATCAGTTAATAAAATATTATGGAAAAAAAGCTTTCGTATGTCAATAAAATATGAAACTTTTTTTTTTACTGTTACTCTGTCTGTTTTCTATTTTTTTTTCGCCAAATTGGAGCAGAACTTTATGGATTACGATCAAATTAAGTTTTTTTTTCTATAAATTTCAGGGGATTCCTATGGTTAGTGGTTCTCAATCAATCAAGTTTTTCCCTCATTCTAATAAAATTGAATGTAATTTTTCTAAACAGTGGTTCCCAAATTGTAAATTTGTAATATACAACACAATGGATCATTAATTCTCGAAGATAAAGAGAGACAAAGGCTCTTTTTCATACCAAGTGGTTTAGTGCTGGGAAATTACAATAACAGAAGCCCAGAAATAATCTGAAATTAATAGCCGAGTGGTTGAATGACAGATGACACGAGCTGAAGCGGCCGTAGTCTACTAGCCAGCGGGGTTGGTTCAAACTTCAGGTCAGACATTTTTCAATTTCTGGCAAATACCCTGAGAGTAAACAAAAACATTGCCATGAAGAGTTTCTCTAAAATCAGAAGTCGATTTAAAACTGTAGGTTCCGCTACTCATGTAGAAAAATTAACACGCACAACATAAGTGCAGTGAGGTAGTAATTCTGACTGAAAGGTTGTAATGGCTTATTATGAAAGCGAATCATCATATTCTAGGAAATCTGTAAGGCAGTCAATGCACCCCCGAAGTAAAATCCTGAGTTGCTAAGCAGGAAATTGGCCTTATTGACACCGGTCAGCATGCGTTTATTTGCCAGGTTATTAGGGTTGGATCGCAGCGCAAAGGAATCTGTTCATGACAATAATAACAAGACAAGAGAAACTATAATCTGCCTGACTACCGCAGAGTTTTCCAAGTAAAGAGGGATTGCGATCAAGTCGCTAAAGAACGTAGTTGCCACGTCCTTCCTTGCCCATGAATGCGGAGGATTCTCTCACGGAATCACTAAAAGGCTTTCAGGCCATAGCGATATCAGTTGGAAATTGCATGGCTGATTAACTGGCCAGGCCTGGTATAGAGCTCACAATCTGCCACTTGTTACACAGTATAGGTATTCCTATTGGCTTAGTTAATTTGAGAATACACATCTACATTAAATGAGAATGTATATCATGAAACTTGGAGTTTAAACACTTGTAAAGATTCTCAGATATTTTCCGTTATTTTGCACCGGAGATTATGTGTATATGCGAAGCAATAGCAAACAGGTATCATGAGAATAAACAAATCTACTCCAGCAGCCTGGCTGCCAAAGGATCCTCTGCGATAGTCATGAAATCGGCCGAGTTTGTGCATTAATGAGTGTGCAGCCCCTGCGCTGACAAATTTTTTCTATTAGTTCGGTGGAGTTAGGTGAGTACGGTGATTGCGTTTACCCTTAGCTTTACCAAGGGCCGCTATGCATACTCAAAAGAGCTTTTTGTATTAAAGCTACCACTCCAACCTAACCTAACCTAACCTAACCTAACCTAACCTAACCTAACCTAACCTAACCTAACCTAA
>QOCX01002181.1:0-23403 GCA_005959815.1 Sarcophaga bullata | reverse complement strand
TACTCACCGTAGCTGACTCTGCCGGTTTCATTTTATTTTATTTTTGTATTATTATTACGTAATAAATTTATTTATTTTCTATTTTATTTAAACTTTTATGTTTTAAAATTAATTCTTAAAAAGGGTTTTCTATTTGAACGACAAAAAAAAAAAAAAAGAAAAACCACCTGCTTTTAATAAAACTGCAAATAATACTGATTTCAATACATTCGGGGACTAAAGTACAGAAGCTGAGATATTGTTGGAATGCAAGGTTGTGTCAAAGTTACCAAGTGTTTTGCAAAATGTAGGATTGTAAACAAATATATGACCAAGTGAAATCCAATGGGTGATTAATGTAAAGATATAGATATTCTGATCAAAAGAATTCTTATTTTGTAACTGATCTCAAACCCTAATACCTAATACTTAAGTAGAGGCTTTTAAAAGTATTAAAGAAAAGTAAAACAATAACATTAAATGGAGTGATGGCAACTCTGTGCTCTGTGATAAACAATAAATAGTAATTGTATTAAAACAATACTAGTCTTAAGAGTCTAAAAGTTGAAAAAATATATTTAAGAGAGAGATTGTCTTTTTGAGCAATAAGATTTAATCAGTTATCAGCGCTGCCAGAACAATGGTTTAAGAATTTGTTAAATTTCATTTACAGGTAAATTTACTCAGCTTATCTTTTTTTACAATAGCTAAAGAATTTTAATGCATATCTAATCTTAAAATTAATAACAAAACCATGTTTCCAATGAATTTAATAGAAAAACTATTTAAAATTTTATTTGAAGCAAAGAGAATATTGTTTAAGTTTGAATGTGTAGAGATGTATTAAGTTCTAATAGAATTCGTTCCGTTTGGGTAATCGTTCCGTAGTCTAGAAGGTAGTGTATTGGCTTATTAGCAGACAACTCCAATAAAACTAAAATATTAAAACAAATATACAGAGATCCGCAATTGTGCTAGAGATCATCGATAAAAGTAGATTGACAGTGAAGTTAAGTGAAGTTCACAAATATAGGTAAGATGATTGACAAAAGAATCGGACCTTTAAAATGAAACACAGACATTGCCTAAATAATGACCAGGATGTTATTGACGATACTAAGCACACTTTGTTCAAATACTGCTGTTCTTCTGAATACTGCAGAATAATAGAGATTTAGTGAGAACGCCAACAGTTGAATACGTAATAAATTAAATTATAATAAAAGAGAGACACTAGCAAGATGTGTCGGCTCGCACAAGTGAATAAACTCAATATGTATGTAGCAGATGAAGTCGCCGTAGTCTAGTAAGTAGTGTGTTGACTTATTAGACGTTAGGCTACGGTTCAAACGCCAGATCAAATATCAAAATATGGAAATACTTCTTCGACGATTTCCTCTCAGTAGATTTCTGGCAAAACTTTGAAAGCAAATAAAATTGCCATGAAAAGTTTCTCAAAAATCCATTGTTTGGAGTTGACTTTCTACTGTAGGTTCTGTTGAAGGGTTGTAATGATCAATTATGTATGTATGTATATATATTATCAATTTAATTTAATTTTTCTTTTATTACCTACAAAAAGGAATTAAATTCCATTTCACGATTTTTAATTCATTATTTCTGCCAATTGAATTTATTTTAAATCATATGCGATAAATTTATCTTGAACGATATATTTCCCTTTCCTTTGTTTTTGTTAAAGACAAATATTTATAAATGAATATGTCAAAAGCAGAAAAATAATTTAATTTTATGGAAATAAAATATTTACACATGCATGAATATTTAGAATCACTAACAAATTTAACAGAATACATGTAACATTTAAAACGATGATGATGATAACAACAATGCTGCTGCTGGTGCTGTTGCTGCTGCTGCTGATGATGACATGTTTAGTTTATTCATCAAATTTATATTTTTCTTCTGCTACAAATATGCAAGTGAAATATTTTGTTCATGAAATTGTTAAATTTGCATATGCAATCATCATTTTCATCATCATCATCATTGCAAGTACATCATGGTTGCTAATTTTAGGCCCTTGATGTATGTTAACATTGGCAATATTTGTCAAAATTCGGACAGACCCAAAGAAAAATAAAATCCAATAAGAATTTACTTTTTTTTATTTTTATTATTTAAGGAATTCGTAAAGATTGTGCTAAAGTTGTTTTCATTAGAATTTTTCCTCCGCTGTTCTCACAATTTAAAAAGAAAATGTTTGAATAAAATGCCAAGATTACCAATTGCCCTTGGAAGTCAAGGTGAAAATTGTTTTGAAAATGCCTTCAAACAAGTTTTTTAAACATCCAGAAACAAGCACAAACAAACACAAACAAATATAATAATTTTGTTTTTTTTTTTGTCTGTTTTTTGGAATCCCTTTATTTGCTCGTAGTTCTCCTATAACATAAAATGTAATTTTTCTCAAAGTTATTGCAACATTGAAAATATGAAAATATTTTGCCTGTGTTCTACAACTGACTCTTGCCACTAACATGTGTGGCAAGCAGGCGATATATAACGAAACTGTAGCCACAAAAACAAAACGATGTATTTTGGTTGAACACATAAAACGCATTTTCAGACAACATCATGGTTTCTCTCTGTTATAAAAATGTGTGCAAACGGAACTTATGATGCCAATGGCGGTTTTAACTCGGTAGATGAGTTTAGAGCAACTGCGTTCAATGCAGCAGTAAATATTTTTGTTAGGAAAGTAAACTTTAATGCATGGTTGAAACAAAAAATCATTTTATCTAAAGGCAGTAAATGAAAATTTTGAATAATTATTTTAAGCTTTAAAAATATGACTTATAGTGGCTGATATTGCAGTTTTCCAGACATAAGATGAAATCTCAGTCAGCTCAATTCAATTCTCTAAACATTTCTCTACAATTGGTTGTTCTATAAGGGTAAAGTATTATCTTAAAAAGTGAATAAAATTATCCAAGCAATCATTGAACGTATTACCGTCAAAGATAACATTATGAAATTTCAGAGATATGATCACATATCATTCATAATAACGTCAAAAATTCCACCATAAAACAAATCATGAGTAAGAGTGAATTCGAAAATCTCTACTCTAATGGTAAAATATTACATTTTTTCCCTTCTTTTAACAACCTTCTTCCTTAAATTAGAAATCTTAAATTATTAAGAACAAGATAAACTGAAAGCAATTGGAAAATCGACGACACAAAAAGAATAAAAATTTCTCATACAATTAATTCGAATTAGTGAAACAAAAACTGTAGATAATTAAATACCTCCTTCTGTTATCCTTTTTGCCTTTGTTAACGTTTTTTTTTTTCAATTTCTATGTTCATTTATTTAATTAAAATGACGTTTGCCTCATTCAAATCGACTGATTTTTAATTATCGCCATTTATGCAAGTGTTTTGTCTTCATAAATATTCATTTAACAGGAAATAATTCAAATAATTTCCATAAAAGAGCATTGCATTGTTAACGTGAACGTTGATAGAAAATTGTAATCAATGAAAATGAAAATTGTAATTATGAAATGAAATATTAGAAGGCATTCATACAAACAAATTGAAAAAATATAATATTTTATCTGATAACTTTGATGTTAAAGATGCTCTTGGTTCTAGTTGACAAACCACTTAAAAAGTCAATGGAAACATATCGAAAACGCAGACGCTAGGAGAGTAAACTCTTAGAAGAAGGCTATCGAAATTGGTTGCCACAGGAATGGACAATAAAAAATATATTGAACCGACTTTCCATTCCTTTCTAGCATGGACGGAATATGAAACTTTGCAAACGGTCACAAAACCTGGAAAGGTAAGCTATCTCTACTGATCTCTATTTTCAACAAGTCATCGCCAAAATTGATCAACAGAGACTATTATGTTTTCTCATTACATATCTTTAATGACTTGTCAGAAACTGAGAGGGAATCATTCATCAGATAGCTCATAGATTATATCGTAAGGGTAGCATTTGTTTCCATATCTGCCAAAGGTTGAACGCAGTGCAACTTTTAATACCGTCTAGGCCTGCAAAATATTTAGAAACAAAACATTTAGAATAGTCGCTTTATCGATCACATCAACACATACATGTTTGATTGAACTATTGTTGCAATTTGTTAGCGTACTTTTTCGACTACCCAATCCTTACCTTAATTATTTATGAAAAATCTTGAATTCCTATTTCATTTGAAATTTCACGTAAAAATGCTTTGCAAGATACAAAAATAAATGCTTGGTGATCCTACAATATTACTTGATATTACGATATACTTTATATGACATACATGATTAATGTGTTCTGAAATAAGACCATGAAATAGCCTTTCGTGAAAACTAAATTTAAAATTTTATACTTTCATGCAGACAAAACAGAATCTTTTTTCATATTTTTATACTTTAAATATTAAAAAATAAAATAAATTCAATGTATTAAACGTTAATTCCTTTACTTTTTATATTGTAATCTTTGCCAAAATTGCCGAAATAAATTCCTTAAATGTAGAACAACAACTAAAATTTAATGTTATGCACATACATTCGTACATATATGTTGGCAAAAAAACATGCATAAAATTCTCATAGAAAAACTAAATAAATTATGCATGTGCATGTGCAAGTGCTTTATAAGAAAGAATATTTTAAGTTTAAATAAGTTTTAAGTCAAGTATCGTAAGTATTTTCCCAACAACTTAAAGGGGATTTACATAAATGATTGCATAACAATTTTATCTACATTATGCAATATCCTCGTACTTAAAAAAGCATTTAACTAAACGTTTATAGTATGTATGAAAGCATTACGTATAATTTATTTAATGTGTTTTTACATATTAAGGTTACTTAATATTTAAAATATCCCCCCCTTGTAAAGAATTCTCTTTAATAAGTTAGATGCGCTGGTTGGAATTCAGTGAATTTCTGCATTTGCTTTTTACGAATTCTGTTTTTTTTTTGACTTTCAAACGAAATTGATAATACAAATGTTCCTCAATAATTTACATTTTTACACCACTAAGAAGAATTTTACACCACAGTGAATATTTTGTAGTTACATTGCCAACTGGAAACACAATCAATTAAAATTCAATTACCTTCCTTAATCGAACTATTAAACACATCGATCAACAATTCATGCAAATTGGTATGAAGGCAACTTGTTTTATTGCATTTTTGATTTATACTTGATTTCATCGAATTTAGTTAACATAGGTCAGTTGTTTTTAAAAGTAACTCTTCTTAATTAGTCACAGTGCTAATGAAAGATTGATTCACCTTTCGAACTAGCTGCCGTCACATAAACTATCTCTAGAATAAGTTAGTTGCATACCAAATAGCAGATGATAGACGCAGATCCATATGAAAGGTTAAAAATAATCATTCGACCACAATTGAAAAGTTTTTAAAAACTTTATTTCGAAAAACAAAATCAAAACTTCAAAAACATTATGTTCTCGCTTGCAATAAATATTAATTTTGAGGTAATATTTGTAAAATGCCTTTTGTAATCACGTACACTACGTGAATGTTCGTGATAAAGCGTTTACATGGCAAAACAATGTATTTATTGCACACCATATTTGACACACCACTACGTGACAAAGAATTCCACAAATAGGAAAAATATTGGAGAAATTCTAAGAAATAAAAAAAAAATTCAAATAAAAATAATAGTTTTGGAGGTTTCATTGGAATTTTTTTTATTGATGCTTTATAATTTACTTTTCTTTTCAGGTTGGTTGATACTTTTCACATTTTCATCCATCGACCAAGTGTCCAATAACAGGGGACGGTATCTTAAAATAAATGGAGTAATTATAGCAGCCACTTCCTCGGCATCATTCAAATGCAAGTGATGCGTACCATTTAAGCGATGATATTCAAAGTGTGCATTATTTATTCTTAAAATATCAATAATTTCCTCATCTTTGGCATCATCTATTAAGCTCTTTTTATTTGATCTAACGATCATATAAGCGAGATTTTTTATACGTTTGGCCATTTCTTTGCCCAGGCCCTGTTCACCCGAAATTTCTACATAAAATTTAACACGGCCATCACGTGAGAAATAGTATTTCTCTGGATACAATTGCGATTTTTCTACACTTCGGTTCAACAAGTATTTGCAATTCTCCTTTTCCACTGATTTCCAAGAGCCATTATACCAAAGTTCTTCCAATTGTTGATATGAATACGTGGGTGGTTCTTTGAGGCTGTTCTCTAGCAAGCGCTCGTTTTCGATCATAGACTTTTCAGCCAATATTTTTAATTTCTCAATTTGTCTATCCATGTCATTATATTTTGGTTTCACCATATCAATTTGTATGATCATATCCACCATGTGAGGAAATAAAGCCGTATAGAAGAAACAGATGCTAGCACCCATGGAGTGGCCCATTAAAGATACTTTTCGCCATTTATATTCCTTAACTATTCTCACAACTATTTGAACATAATCGAGCATATGGTATGTCATACCGGGAGGATATTTTGAGGATCTACCATGACCAGGTAGGTCAATACAGAGAATTCCAATATGTTTAGGTAGAAGAGGTATTAAACGATCCCATGTTCCTATATTGTCCTGCCAACCATGTATTGCCAAAATAGGACGAACTTTGCGATTACCATACCAACGACCAACAATATAACCCCAAGGTACTTCGATGGAAACGTTTTCAAACTGAAAATAAAAAGATAAAATAGATGCTACAATAATACTCTCCAAATGTCTTATGCGAATATACCCAGAGGCATCTCTAAGTCTATTATTTATGTCGAAAGCGGTTTGTTGAGCTTTGGGTTCGCTAAGGGATTACTCGACACTTTTATTTTGGTTTCAAATATTAAAATCGGATAAAAATTGTAATCAAATAACGTCGGATTATTGAATATAAAGTGTATACAAGTCGATGTTAATTTAAATTGTTTTTTTCTGCTTTTTAATTTTTGAATTTATTGCACACATATTTTATGTTCACATTATTATAATTGCTACGAGAAAATATTCAATATCAGCACACACATTTATAAGCCAAAAAATAAGTATTTTTGGTAAAAAAGGGTAACACTGTTCAAAATTATACATTTCACACAATAAATTGTTCTCTTATTGTTATTAAAACGAATGTGTTATGTTGCAGTATACTAGCGTCCATTGGATACATTTTCTGTATCGATTTTTCAAATTAAATTCCGTTAAATTTAATTCTTACCACTAAAGCATTATTTAATGCCATTTTAAATATTTAACACTTGAATTATTGATATTTTATTTAATGTAACACTCGCAGACAACAAATGCTAAAGGAACTTAAACTTCTATTCGGCATGTTTTTATCTAAAAACACAATGTCTGGATCTAATTACCCAAACAATGACTAATCAAAGCAGAAACCAATAACAATACTTGTCCAACAGTGTTGTCAATTGTTTAAAAATTGTTATGATTTTAACGTGTTTTTTGAAATTTTAAATTTTTGCATAAACATTTCCGTGAACATTTTACCGCAAAGTTTCCGATATTGGGAAGCGTCATAATATCATCAAGAGGTCCACAATGGTATATTGTAAATCGCATAAAAACCTAATTAAGTACTTCAGAAACAGTGATAATCTCCTTACATATCTACATTCACCTTATTTATATTCTGTATTTACTTATTGGTTAATTGATTTGATTTGTGTATACATTACGTAGAGAATAATTTAAAATATTGTTGAATTATATCTTGTGTTTTCTATAAATATTGTAAGCATTTTAAAAAGTTTTGTTTTAATACAGTTGGCGCCACTGGTGAAAGAAAGTTTTTCATAATTTTAACAGAAAACAGAATTGAAACGAATTACCACAGATGTTTTTACAACTTAACTGCAATATGATAATTCAAATATTATACGATTAAATTCAAAATAAAGCAATATAAATAGTATCGCAGAATAAAACTTATTAGCGATTGAAAGTTTAATTAAGATGGATAGATAATCTGTTTACATACATGTTGAAAACAGATGAAATACGAAATTGAGGCATTTAACGAAACGATTTTTACGCTTTTCTCCTCCATTGTAGTTTTCATATAAAAAACCATGACGCGTTGTGAGAGAATATTGCGTGAAAAGAGAATTTGAAACTTATTCATGCTGACAGAGCATTTCTCTTTAACAAACAAAAACCACTTTTTGTGTGTGTGTTCAAAGGTTATTTCCAAATAAAAACAATTTATTCATAAAATTTGTTTATTTTTGTTTGAAATTGAATTTTATTTAACGTGAATGAACTGACCGGTTCTATTGAGTTTCAGGTTTTTAAACAGAAAAAAAAATTATTTTTTTAATGTATATTCACAGGAATTTTTTATTTTATTTATCTTATAAATATATTAGCTTTACTATCAACAATTTATGAATGAATGATACGTATCTATCAAACGATCTATCATAGCGAGCAGTCAGATTCGCTAACATCTGGACAGATTTGTAATACGATACAAAAATATGGTTCCACCTGCTCCTCTAAGGCTAAGTCTTTTAGGATCATAGACAGTCTATGCAAACGTTTATATTGATTTTTTAGTGACTATTATGTAGTTATGTTTGATTTGAACAACTCACGTCCTCATGTCTTTTCTTATGCGTTTAAGTAGGTCAAACACAATCGAAATCGTTTTCTACTCTAATTCCGTTGTTATTTGTTCGATAAGTCCTTTATTTAGGAAGATAATTCGCAAATAATCCTGACTATGTATTACGTATGTACATGCATTACATTATGCCTACGTAAGGAATGAGTCTACAATATATTTGTCTATTTATTATACGAGTATGTGTATTTTATAGTGTATTTTGTTTTTTAAAACTTAAAACTTAAAACTCTTTATCTCATAATAAAATAGAATTTTCTAAAAAATTAAAAATACATTTTTGGCAATGGCCTAGTCGACTAAATCTATAAATATGTTTAGATTATATAGGCTAAGATTTAATAACTATTTCTATGTGTGTAACATAACTAAAAATTAGAAATTTAAACTTAAATTTTTAAAATTAATTAAAATTAAATAAAATAAGCGCTTTTAGATTTAAGAAATGTTTTATAAAAACTTATTAAATTATTAATAAAATACATGATATATGTATGTATGCATTTACTGTTAGAAATGATTGATTGGAATACTCGACTTTATTTCAAATACGAATTCATTATCACTTCAGTCCTCATCGTCGCTGCTGAAAATTTCATCATTGCACTCATGAAAAACGGTAATAGTCATAATTTACTTTTTCGCTTTCTTATCTCCACCTCCCATTTCTGGGCTGTTTCCCTTGCTACAACGTCATTTAAGGACCAGGTATCATCTAAAGACCATTTATCGATATGCGGTGGTCTATGTCGATTTATAAACGGATTTATAACAGCAGCTACACCCTGTGGGTTATTGAGATGAACATGATGGGTACCCTCCACTTCATGCAGTTCGAAGTGAGGATTTTTCGCCTTCAGAATTTCTATAACCTCTGTACTTTGTTCATCAATATAATTGGACTGTGAACCTTTAATCACACAATAGGGAACATCATGTATGCGTTTAGCTAATTCAGCTGCAAATGGTGGTGAGGTGGTAAATTCAAAATAATATTTAACACGACCATCACGTGAGAAATAATATTTATCCGGGTATTTAATTGATTTGGTAACATTGCGTTCCAATATATGGCCAATATTTTCCAAGGCAACCGATCTTTCTGTACCTTCGAACATTATATGCAAGAGCTGTTCTCGTGTATAAGCCGGTGGTTCCATTTGTGTAGCCAATTGTAAGCGATCGTCTTCCACTAAATACTTTTCGATATTATTATACGTATGAATTCTATTTGCGTACTAGGATTACGATAGCGTGTACGCACTACATCGATACTTATGAGCATATCTAAACGATCGGGATAAAGTGATGCAAATATAAAAGACAGCATAGAACTCATAGAATGGGCCATTATGGATACTTTTTGCCATCCATACTCTTCCATTATGCGTAATATAACGCAAACATAGTCAACGGCATGATAAACTATGCCTCTTGGCAATTTAGGTGATAAACCATGGCCGGGCAGATCTATGCATAGAATACCCAAATGCTCTGGTAATAAAGGTATAAGAGTATTCCATGTCCCCATGTTATCGAGCCAACCATGCAAAGCCAAAATGGGTCTCAGTTTGCGATTAACGATCACATTTGCGATTACCATACCAACGTCCTACAACATAACCCCAGGGCATGGGTATGCGAAGATCTATGAACTGGAAAAAAATTAAAAAATAACACAAAAAAATTGTTAATTTTTTTTTATAATTTTTTTGAAGTATATACACACATATGTATATGTAAGTATGTATATAAAAATGTTTAAATAGCACGCGTGAGTTATCATCAAAGCTATGGTAAAGAAAAAGTCAGTCGTTCATTATGAAAAAAAAAAATTCAGTAATAAAGTGTATCGCATTATTATTGTGTTCATTCTTAAAACAAACTCGATGATTGTGTGTGATTCCTAAAAGACATTCATTGGATATAAATGAATGTACGTATGTGACTTTTGAACCATCTGTACCACAGACCTAGTGCTGTCTGTTCGCAACAAGCAAAGCTCTGTTGAATAATTGTAAGCGATAGGATTATGGCATAAATTTCTGCGACTTTTATGCTCCTATTTTGGCATCTGACACCTTCGTATTATAGTTGCTTATAATATTTTATCGAAAGATCTTTGAAGATTTGTTTGCAAAATTAATAAAAAGATAGGCTTATGTGAGCCAGCTTAACCAGGCTTTTAAGGCAAATGTATTTAAATTTAACACTGAAATTGAATTGCAAAATTCATCCAAAGTTTATTATTGCAATTAACACGATCCAAAATTTACTCCCCCAGCTGTACAATCTTTATGTATTTACAAGTATTACTTGGTATCAATTGGCACTATTTTTTGGATAATTTTTATAATATTTACCTGCTCTAGTTTAGTTTATTAAATAATGAAATTATGATTGCTTTGCTGCACCCATTACTCTCGAACGCAATGAAAATATGGGTGCCACATACAAATTGGGTTGAACACCTAAAAGTTCACTTTTGTAGAAAACTTTGAATAAAGTCAAGAACAATACAAAAACACACACGGCACAAGCTAGAGAAACATAAAATTTCTTTGAACTGTAAGACATTGTTTTCAAATTTTTCCAATTAAAATTATGGTTTTTTTTAAATTATTTCTGATCAAAGTTTTAATTTTATTAACAACGAACCACACTAAGCAATAAGCAGCACAAGTCTATCACATACAAACCCCACATTTTTTTCCATTGTACAAGCAGATAAAAAAGAAATAATTTTTTTTTTAATTTTACTTTTATTTTCATTGGAACATGAAGAATACCACAATGTGTGATTTATTTGTATTTTGTTCTTCAATGCTAAGATATCACGAATCTTATCACAAATAAACTGAATTGCATACGATTTTAAAAATATTTGTAAGATTATAAGCAACAATGATGGTAAATAAACAAAACCACAAGCTGACTAGTCAATAAAAAAAATAAAATTAAATAAAATAAATAAAATCAATAAAGAAAGAATATTTACTGGAAAGTTATGAATTGAAATTCTGAATTGTTTTTTTTCTCTTTTTAATTCAACTGGAAAATCATTTGTTTCATTGAGTTTCACAATAATTTAAGTTGTAGACCATTTGTTGTCGCCTTATCTATTATGTATGCTTTTAAAAAGGTAAAGGTTTAAAGTCCACTATTAAAGGTTTGTTTATTTCGTATTCCATAAAAGTTTATAAATTTTTCATTTGAAATTAAAGTTTTTTTTTTCATTACCTCTCGTTTTATTTCCTTTATATGATTCGCAGCCATTTTTCATAGAAATTATTTTGTTTTTATTACTCCGTCCGTTTAGAATATTTCTTTTTTCTTTTCTTTTGAAATGCAACTTCAAAATTTTTTCATTATTTTTTTATGAACTGAATGGACGTTCTGTTCGTTCAGCGTAATCTAAGTGAACTGAATACAAAAGCGACTAAATATCGTGTATTTATTTATTTATTTAAACTATAATCAACCCTAAATGCTGATCATATACGTTGAGTATACATGATGAGAGCGATAATTGAAAATTATTGAGCGTAAAAAACATAAAACTATACTCTTAAATAATAATCAAAAAGAGAAAATAATCATATTTAGAGATCGTTTTTGTTTACTTAAAACTCACAACTAATGTCAAGTCATTTATTTTCAATGAGAGAAAAAAAAATTATGGCATGTTGGAGTATAGTTTTTCTACTTCTGTATTATTTTTCCAAATGTTATATTTTATAAAGGATGAGTTCTTTTAAGTTATTAGGGTTTTAAAAATAAAAATGAACAGATTTCATCCACTATCTGTCAATAAATAACTGCAAAGAAGTTCTTCCTCTCAGATTCTCAAATTCCAGATAATCACAGAAAAGACGTTCTCCTACTCTTCCTTATTATAACACACTCCATAGTGAGGCTTATGTAGTCTCAGGGGAAGTGTGTGTACCATAGGGGGATAGATTTAACTGGTATCTATATAAGTGGATTTCAGGTATTTTTCAGCAGATCCATTAACTCATTACTCCTCCTATGCATATTGCTATTACGATTTGTCGCCGTAGTCTATTAGGTAGTGTGTTGGCCTATTCAACGTTAGGCCACGGTTGAAACACCAGGTTAGACATCAAAATCAAAACATGAAAATATTTCTTCGGCGACTTCCTCTCAGCAGATTTATGGCAAAAACTCTGAGAGCAAATTGCCATGAAAAGTTTTTCAAAAATTTGCCGTTCGAAGTCGACTTTAAACTGTAGTTCCCTCCACTCATGTATAAAATTAACACACACAACATAAGTGGTGTGAAAATCTATATCGTCATTCTGACTGAAGGGTTGTAATAACAAATTACCTATGTATGCATATATGTATGTATGCATGTATGTATGTATGCATGTAGTAGGATTTGAATTAGATCTTCTACAGACACATTTTCGATATTAAAATTTATTCGAAAATCAAGAAATCTTTTTTAAAAAGCGGGGGTTATTTTGTAAAATATTTAAAGTATCTAGATGAAGGGAAATATACTGCCTTCAGATTAAAAATAATTTGTTTGACAATCATACAAAACAATTGAAATAAATGGTTATAGAGAATTAGAACACGAAACCTTTATGAACATTTACTGATAGCTTTAAAGCTGGCCTATCTATCCAAAAATTTAAGTTACTTAAGCGGCTACAAAAATAAGCAGCGTATTATCTTCAAACTATAATCTTGTATTATATTATTAGAAATATTATAGTATTATTAGTATTATAAATATTGTCACTTACTTCTAATAAACTTCTACTATGTACGGCATGAAGTCGCCGTAGTCTAGTAGGTAGTGTGTTGGCTTATTAGACGTCCCCGGTCAGACTTCAAAAACGAAATATGAAAAAAAAATATTTCTTCGGTGACTTCCTCTCAGCAGATTTCTGGCAAAACTCTGAGAGTAAATAAAATTGCCATGAAAAGTTTCTCAAAAAAATCTGTCGTTCGGAGTCGACTTATAAACTGTAGGTCCCGCCACTCATGTATAAAATTAGCCAACACAACATAAGTGGTGTGAGAAGCTAGGCCGTAATCCTGACTGAAGGGTTGTAATGGCCAATTATGTATGTATGTATGTATGTACGGCATGTACTGCATGTACACGTATTAGGTTCAATAACCACCCACGTCTACAAATGTGTTCTTTATATCCTTATAAGCAAACCTTTGTTGCTAACTTATATTAAAATGTGACATTTTGCCAGAAATCAATATTAAAGATTGCATTTTTAAATTAATTTCTGTTCTTCAAAAAATTCATTACAATTTTCGGTAATAATTTTAAAGAAATATCCTTTGGGATTTATTTAAACGCACCATTTTTCTGAAAAGAAAATGTATTTCGGTATTGTTATCGCATTCCTTGCACAAATTAATTCTCCAACATTTGCCATACACTCTCACTGTTTGCAATGACATCATTGCCGTCCAGAAAAAAAGAAAACAGAGCGCAGAATATGAACACATAGAGAAGAAAAGGATGAAAAACTTTAAAAGTTTTAAATCTGAATGCTATTGTGGCACGATGCCAAATACAGTTTGCAACAAAAAAGACAGTGTAACGGAAGAAAAACAGAGAAATAGTTAGAAAAAAAAAATACTGGGATTAAGCCGCTAATATTGATAACAATTGTCACGGCTTTGTTATGGGTTTTTAAAATTCAAGTACTGGAATTTTCCAAAAGATCAGCATTAATTTTGCATGGAAAATAAAATCCTGATTCGTGTAAATTTATAGCGCTTGTGTGGTTGAAAAATGGATTTGAGTTTTGCAGAGAATGTTTATGGCCTAATGCTACAAAATGTATAATTTCGAGAATAAAATTAAATTATTTTAATGATGTCACCGGTCTTTAAAAGGTTATTATAATCCATATTGAAATTATCACTTCCACTTTATTTTTGTTCCGTTTTTGTTTTTCTTCTTCAATACAGACTTCCTTTTTGGATAATTTCCAAATTTACCAGGTATTTTTAAGGTGTGCAGGCACAACAGTTCATACGATATAAGTTATGAGTGAATGTTATTTGTACAAAAATTTGGGTTTTTTTTGTTGGCGTCAAAATAACATAAAATTGTCTTCTGCAGTTACGCTTGAATTTGTTTTACAAACATTTTTCTTTCTTAATTCCTTGATTTTTGGATAAAATGTTTCAAAATTCAAAGCCTAAAATCGATTAACCGCAAAACGTGATGTTCTTAAATAAAAATGAGAATAAGATTAGACAAAATCAGACTAAGGACCATTATTACAATTTGCAGTTAACTAAAGGGAGGATTTTAACTGCCAGATAAATTGTTTTTCGTTATTATAAGTGGCCAATAAGATATAAATAGAAGTAAGCGTTAAGCTAAAGGGAGGATCATCATGCGGCTAACTTTTAAAGTTAAGTTTATGCCTGAACTTGCCATATTATCCATTATTTTCAATATGGCAACTTGTAATGTAAGCAAAATAAGCAAATACTGTAAGTTGTAATAATGAAATAACGAAAATAAGTTAAAGCTAACCTTACAGTTCCCTTTAGCTAAAGGTACCTTTAACTAAACCCAAGTTTAAGGGCAAGTTTTAATAATGGCTTTAAAGTGTACAAATTCTTATGATTTTCCATATACTGGAATGACTCAAGCAAAGAAATATAGAGGATATTAATTTATTTCTTCTTATTTTTACTACCCAAACGTTCCAGCGTGGTTAGTGGTTAGTGATTAAAGCGCTTGAATAAAAATACCAGAAAGTATCTGGACCTGCAGTCAGAATCGTGGGTTAAGTTTCTCTCACTAACACCTAAATTATAAAATTGTACGATACATATTCCAAACCAAAGTCCAAAGGTATGAGAATCAACCAGACAAATATGATCAGTTCCGCACATCAGCAACAATAAATTGCGAAGTTACCATTCTTTATTTCTTGATCCTTGTCTTAAAGAAAATATTAGAAAACAGTATTCCTTTGTAAAATTTATATTAAAGTAGTGAACAAAAGCTTTCCGTGAATTGTTTTTTATTTATGATGCAGAGCTATTTAATTTTATTTATCCATCCATTTTATTATAAATTCTTTTCATCTTGTCCTTTGTACAGAATTATCATCATTAATGGAATTTTATGAAGAAAATTTTCTTCTCGTTACCAATGAAGAGCTGGTCATGAAGCAAAATTGTCTGCACAAATTGAATGACAGCTATTCGGCATTCTTTTTCATTTTTTTTGCATCTTCAACATCATGAAGACGTTTACGTTGATGTCAAAGTGTTTTTACCTTTCCCTGTCATTAGATATTCTTCTAAAATTCTTTCTCGTAATTTATTTTCATATTTTTATGATCTCTGAAGTATTTAGAAAATGACTTCTACTTTGTTGGTAAACTGCATTTAAAGGTATTTTGTAACCTTATTGAAGCTTTTTTATGCGTGAAAATGAAACCGTTAGGGACGGACAAATAGTTTATTGGATTTTCTTTGAAGCAATTTAACTTAAAAGTAGATTATTTATCTGATGTTCTTAAATACGTATTCGAAATTGCTTTTTAAGTTTCACAGTTTGTCGGTCTATTAAAGAATGTAAAAGCCATTGTAATTGCATAAATTTCTTAAATTTTTCCTTCATATTAATTCCGATTACTATTGTCTATGTTTAAACATTATTATTGGAGTTTAATTTCTTTACTACTAAAAACAATATTTCATTCCTTTTTTTGTTTGCTTATTTTAATAGTTTTTAAAGAGAGATTTCAATTAAAAGGTACCTGTTTTAAGCAACTTAGCCATTTTGTGCAATTGCTTGTATGGAATTTTATCAATAAAACAATAAAAGTAGAGCGATTTTATTTCTTTCTTACAAATTTTAGTTTTTGTAAACGTTTTTTTTTTTTGTTTTTTAAACTGATACCCAAAGATTTGCATTTTAATTTTTAACAGTTGGATGGTAATTTTTTTAGAGCGTTTAAGCCGATTTAGGGAATTGTTAATAAAGTTCAGTGAAATCAAAGTATAACAATGTGTAGCACCATAGGACATATAGAGTTTTCTAAAAGGAAGGATTAAGCAATTGAAAGCAATAGGAAAAATAGGAATAAAATTTATTTTCAGACAAAGCTATTACCACCAAATTTAATACTAAATAATCCATAAGCATTTATGTTTGCATATATTTATGTTTGTATATATGCATTGTTGGATACAAATTAAAAAGAAAAATACAATTCCAAAATCCTAGTCAGTGTCATAGGTGTTATAAATTTACGAATTATTTTGCAGTACTTTCTTATTGTTTAATTCAATTAACAAATTGGTGGAATTCACGTTTTCTCCAAAATTGTAAATCTTTCAATAAAAAAATTTAATTGAAAATTGTCTTATCTGGACCAAATAGCTGGCACAATAAAATTGAAAAATACCGGTGCTTCAGGTCGTTATGCTACTCAAAAATTTTATAACGGGGAACCAAAAGTTTTAATTTAATTAAATTAAATTTTGAAATTCAAATTTAATTCTAAGTTCTCACAAATTTTCCCTCTACAAGATATTATCGAAGTTTCTTTTGTAATTATGCTTAGAATTTATTTTTAAACTTTTTAATTACCTTACTTACCTACAATATAAATTCATTTAATATGTCTTAAGTTGCATTTTATGCATATCCATATGCATGTAAATTCTTTTTTTTGTTATTGATTAAAAGTTATTATTATTACGGGCACGTATTATTAAATTTTGAAGGAAAATCAAAGCGTATGCTTTCATATCTCATACGTTAATATCAATACTCAAAATTTAACTCCAAAATTTTATTATGGGGAGTAGGTGATCGAAAACATTCTCAATCTATGCTATGAGAACTAAATTATTCTAACAAAACTTTTAGGAAAATGCATTCAATGGATTCATCTTCCGTTGATTTCTATTTTCTATAGTACATACATGAGATGTGTACTTGCTTGTTATTATTATAATATAAGCCAGCATATGAAGTACTTCATCCATTTGCATAATTCATGACCTACAAAGTAAATCTTTGTTGAAAATCTGCATATCAAAACTACATGGAATTTTCCTTTTTCGTTATGTTTTCCCTTAAAGAAAAGTTTATTTCCATAGAAAGTGAAACAATAAAAATCAGTTAACAGACAATGGTAACATTTCTCTTTTTCTTCTTTGCTTTTCTTTACAAGCATATTTGTTGTCTTATATTTCATTGTAAAATGTTAAAACGCTGGTAAAGTTACAATAGAAACGAATGGCTTTTTATGAAAACTTTTACTGTCGATAGAAAAACTGCTTTCCGGTCATAGTAAATATAAGGAAATGTGGAACAAATTTTCATTGTCTGTGGACTCATTTCAGTTTGAAGCAATTTTTTGAAATGGATTTTAATCCCACATCATCTCATTTTATATATATGTACATATGTATGCATGTACTTTAATTAAAATTTAATACATTTTTTTAAATCATTGCTACTATTATTAGTAAATTTAAATTAATAAAAAAAATTTTTTTTTTTTAAATCTATACCAGACTTCTGATTGAATTTTTAACAAAAACAATAGCAGATGAGAAGTATTTTCAAGTTATATTTTGTCAGTAGGTCATAAAAATATTGTATATTTTGATGTTAAATATGTTTCTGTGATGACTAGACATAATAAAAAAATTTGTTGTTTTTTTATTTTGTTTTGTCTGTTTTAGGATTTTCGTTGTTGTTTTTGTCTTGCATTCAAACAAACATTCTGGTTTGTGTTAATTAAGTAAAGAGTTACTGGGGACGATAGGCAGTGTTTTAAATATGAAAGTAGCCGCGAAGAATAAATGTGAAGGTTATCAGTATTTGGATAAATAGTTCCTTTGCACGTGTACATTTATAAACGTGCTAGCGCACGAGTAGAATAACAAATTTGTGTGAATTGTTTACAAATGACAAAAAAAAACGAAATTTTTTTTTCAGATAAGGGCCCGCAAATAATGACCAATATAAAGGGAGGATATAAAATGTTTTTATAGTCTACGACGACCCCCTGAAACTAAAAATGAGAAAGAAAACAAAAGCAAAAATTTAATGTTACAAAAATTACGCGGAAATGATGTGACAATTTTTATTTAATATCCGTTGCGTATCTCTTTGTGTCACAATTGTAATTGACATTATCAACGTAGACACGTATAGATTTAGCGCCTATTAAAATATTTTGACATGCTTATGAAAATTAAAATTTTCATTACTACCCGTGTAAACGATAAAACTGTGTTAACAAAAGCATCAATTATACCATATAAGTTCAATAATAATTTTATGTTACGAAAAGCGTACAATATAAAAATACTAATTGAAGTCATAAATATAAGGATAATCAAACTTATGTCATAATGGTGGATAAATTATAAACACTTTCTTGCTATTACACGAAAGATTTCAAATAAAAATGCTCACATGGCATTGCTATTATGTTAGCAATTGGCTATCTTGAAAAAGACTTGATCAATAAAACTGAAATAAACCAAAAGAGTAGTAATAACGTGGAGGATTATGATAACGCTCGCATCATAGGATTTGTGATAGCTTTATTCTCCTTAAAGAAAGAAAGATTTTAACGTTTGCAGCAATGTTGTAAATCGAATTCAATAAGACAGTAAATACCTGCCTCCACCGCTTTCCAAAACGTAAAGCATTCTCATTCTGCGGTCAATCCAAGAACCTTCTTGCATTTAAAATACATTCACTGTGCCTTGTTCAATAATTTCCTGTAGCAGTACATTACTTTAGCGTTATCCGATTTACGCATTTATATCATTAACATTATCATTATTTATCATTATTTACTTGATTTCTTTACTCAACTGTGGTTAATCGTTTACCACATTTGTGATGTACTTTAAATGTTACATAAATTTAAAATATTCCGCTCAATTTGTTTGTGCTGGGAAATTCTTTTCCTGTTGTTTTTAAATTAAATCGTGATAATTTAAAACATTTTCCTTTTTTTAGCAAATGGGTTTTGGCAAGTGCTATTATGCGTAAAGTTGTTCATGTACAAATTGAGCATAAGTAAGAAAATTCCATAAAAGATTAAAAGCATTATTCCCCGTTGAATTAGTTTGTGAGGAGTGTCTGTTAACTAGAACCAAGGCAGCTTAAAGTGAGGGGTAAAAAAGATTACATAATTTCATTACGTTTTACACAAACATTAAAACGTTTAAAGGATACTTTAGGTTTACTGGGCGCATGTTTAACATAATATTCCCAATTTTCCTAATTTCTCTTTTTCTGTTAAGAGAAAAGCTTATTTTCCGTAATTTTAACATTTAAGAATGGTTTTCATTTGAAATCTTGCTGTTGAATTAAGTGAAATTAGTAGGATATGATATGTCTATAGGAAGTTGTGCTAAACGAATGCTTCTTTATTATTTTCAAAATAGTTGTGAATATAAATATGGATTCTATATACAGTTGGGTTTTAATTGTTTGTCTAAACTGTCAATTTTCAATCTCAATCTCTGTTTTACCACGAAGGAGAATGTGGAAAAAAATTATAGCGGTGGAACCTATTTTATTATAGGATTTAATATTTGTTTTAAACAGATTTAAATGCCGGTAAAGCAGAGCCCGATATTCGAAAAATTCCCCTTCATACAATGACTACATTTTACCACTTTTTCGAAACAAAATAAGGGCGAAATAAATGACGTGTTTTAAGAGGATAACAGAATTCGTTGTATGTGTTAACATTTGTTTTCCTACCCTTAAATACTAATTGTTATGTTGCTTATAATTCACCACTATTTCCCCTTTGAAGGGAAAATATTATAATTTTGGAACTCAAATTTTATGACTATGTTTCTCGCAAGCACTATAAGATGCCGATAAAGCGGTTTTATTTATTTATTGAAAGCACCCTTTACTGTATGGAAACTATTTCATCACCATCACAACGCTCTAAGGTTAAAAATTATTTTAATTTCAATTGTACAATGCGGACTACACAGAGGGAAAATCTGCAACATAATCGCAATATCTACTGCGTTATGGCTATAGCATACGTTAGCAAGTTTAAGTGAATGATTTATTTTCAAAAACTGTGAAAATTATAAAATCCAGGCTATAACATTCAAGTTTTAAGTGAACAAATATAAAATAAATATTCAAACATTCCTCATTTACTAGAGGATATACTCAATAGGATGATTAGATACGTTTATTTTCAATACGACACGTATAATAATAGAAGGATATTAAATGAGAAATGTGGCACTGATGATAATCTTTGAAATCAAAATATATGATACTGTCACCAGGGAATTTTAAAGTAATATTACCTCTTCTCTTATCATGCATACTCGTTTTCAATTTCATTTATACTTGCAAGCGTTTGTATCACCACATCAAAGTATACGAATTTATTCGAATAAGTATCCGTTTTTTAGAGTTTATAAGTGCTTAAGTATACGATTTAAGCCTTTTGGTGCTAACAACTAAATACGTCATCATAAATTCTTTCAAATAATTATTGGTTTCAATTCAAATTCATTTGAAGATGTAATAGGAGTGTTTACTTTACGATGTAATTTCAAAGCAAAAAATTGTATTAAATTTTAACAATTTTTCAGTGATTATTTATTTTTGACAAAAAGAAGGCAGGAATAATACGAATATGTAATGTATACTGCGCTATGTATAGATTTCTGGAAAATGCGTATGTTTAGTGAAACTTACATCAATCAATGTATTGCAACAAATAAAGAAAAGCATCGATAGCATCATGTTGCCATATTAATATGTTCAATAAAGTGAATAATCAAACAATTATCGGGTTGATGGGTAAAAAATCAGAAAAGAAATTCTAAAAAAAAGAACGTGAAACATTTACAGAGATATTCTGCTGTCAGTGGAGTTTAGTTTCTGAATTAATTTTCAAAAATCAAAGTAAAGAGCGCAACTAGCGTTTACAATATAATACTTTGCATATCAACAGTTTAGTTGCAAATCATAAAACTATAGTTACGTACCCATTTAACTAGGTTTTAAAAATCTTGACCGTAAATATACCTCACAACAGCTATTCATAACATTTTAATAGGCAGAGAAGAGAAATTCCATTTCTAAAGTATTTTCAGCGTGCCAGCGTTATCATAATCAAAAGTTTTGTATTTCAAAACCAAGTTCAGCATTAACAAACTAAAACCGGAAGCGTGAGAGAATCATTTGAAATGAAAAATTGTTCATTATAATCAAACCTTTTTAAAATTTTATTTTAAAATTTTATTTTTACATTAAAATTTTGTATTTGAGTGTCTTAAATCAATATTTGAAGAAAAGTTTAATTATCGTAAAAAATTGTGGATTTTCATTCCATAAGAATATAATAATTTTCAATATGAGTGGGGAATTAAATTACTTTCAAACACACATTAAATTTAAATTTAAAAAATTTTAGAAATACCTTCGTTGTTAGAGCTTTTTAATCGTAGCGCATGAGTAATAAAGCTAACATGAGTAAATAAAATTACGTATACGTGCCTCTGCACAAAAATATTCATTTAAAAATCATAATGCATACTAAACGTGTGCACAAGACACTTAAAAGTGTACAGTATTGCATTTTTCTCATGAGCGAGTATTGATTGTAGTATCAAATACAAATAAGAGTGCAGTAAAGATAGAGTACAAAAAAACTAGTGCACACAAAAACCATTGTAGAACAGTTTAAAAGACAGTTGTGTGAAGTGTACAACAAAAATATCTTCATAGTGTCACAGCGTGCATTTCTTCTTGCAGTAAATTGGAAAGAAAAAATGAACAAGAAAGTGCCGAATGTTTTGCTCTCGGGAGACGAACATCTTTTTAGTGTAAACCGAAAAAAATGGCTTATCATTCAACATGTGCACTCGTCGCAGTCTGATCGGCAACTAAATAACACAGCATAAGCAATGTGTGTGATTCCCTCTCTGCACTATTGTACGTATATTTTTCAACGTAAACACTACTGAAATTCGTTTGACAATACTGAAAATTTAGTTTCAGTAGTGATACTTCCGTTACTTCACAGATCAATATGTACTGTTGTACACAAGAGCAACAGAAAAGAGAACAATTCAGTATTCAGTATTTAGTGAAGGGTAAGCTAGCAAAATGTTTTGTGCACACGTTTAATTCATACAAAAGCATCAAATGAACGGTTCAAATCAAAAGCATATGAAATTTTATAATTTATTTTCGTTGTTAAAATAATTAAAAAAAAATTGTGCCAAAATGTATTTACTTTAGCAGAATATACTTAAAACAACAGATATATGTGACAAAGCGTTAACAAGTTAAGAATAATAAATGGAATCTGACAAATATCTGGCTCGCACGAAATTGTATCAGGCCTCAACATACAAATAATGCACTTGCAAAGGCTGTAATAGAACATCCATATGTATGAGGTTACCCAAACCATCGGCAGTAGTCTAGTGCTTACGAATTCACTATTGTTGTTCTCTAGTGATTTTGTCGATACAACAATTGCATTTATTATTATAGAGAGCCATAATCATAATTTGTTTTCAACTGACCAGTATTAGAAAGAATCCAATGTCATAACTTTTTGTATAATACAACTTCCGACAAATCTTTTTTTTGACGTGATTTTTTTAAAGCTTCTAAAAAACCCCCAAAATCCATTTGAAAGTCCAGTACACAAATAAAATTTCTTTTTGTTTTATGTTTTAAGGTTTATTCATTTCAAAATGTTTCTTATTTA
>QOCX01002180.1:11140-24320 GCA_005959815.1 Sarcophaga bullata | reverse complement strand
TGGCTCCGCCGTTACCACCAAAAATGATGTGTCTGGAAATCAAGCTCAGTACCACTCTTGCCAACAGGTGCTACTATGGTCTCAATAGGCAATTGAGTAACAGAGACCTCTCTCGTACTACAAAACTAATACTCTAAAAGACACATATCCTACCCGTGCTGTTTTATGGCGCAGAGGCATGGACCCTATTAAGCACTGATGCAGTATTCGAGAGAAAATTCCAGTGCAAGTTGGCGATGATTTCCGCATTCGATACAACAGTGAGCTCTATAAGCTCCTCAAGGACATAGACGTTGTGCAGCGTATTAATATTCAGCGGATGCGCTGGCTCGGTCATGTCGTTCGAAAGTATGAGGATACTCCGGCGTGAGGGGTATATGATACCCTGTCATCGATTGACTTGACCAACTGGCATAGGCACGCAAAAGACAGGCACCTGGAAGGATGTATTGCGGCAGGTCGCAATCCGTTAACGGGTTGTTAATGGCCAATTAAGCAAGTAAACAGCATCTATATGCGTACATATGGGTTAAAAATCATTATCAGCACAAATTTGTGCCATGATGTGACTAGATGCGACATGCATTATACCGCCATGAGATTCCTCTTTATCTTTGCAACGCAATTTTACAACTTGAATATTACTCTAAGGTTGCTTTAGTTAAAATAATATAAACCGCGCGGTATAATTTTGTAAAAACATTTTAGATGTAATTTTCTTCTAAAGAACTTTTGAAGTATCATTCGGCTTTAAATCTCCCTATTTATTATGCCCAATTTATTATGACATGTGTTGTTTTTCAGTCTCTTCGCCTTTGTTTAACATTCCAGAAGATTGCATGAAGAA
Organism: Sarcophaga bullata; assembly: GCA_005959815.1. Taxonomy (NCBI): domain Eukaryota; kingdom Metazoa; phylum Arthropoda; class Insecta; order Diptera; family Sarcophagidae; genus Sarcophaga; species Sarcophaga bullata. The sequence continues at coordinate 23,473 of QOCX01002180.1, read as the reverse complement.
ACTAAAGTTTTGAATATTTATATAAAAATCAAATTTGATTTGTTTTTGCATTTACAATCGAATATATTCAACCTTTTCTGATAGCATGCATTGTAAAATTAATACCTTTTGAGTGTAAAATAGATCATTACCATGACAACCGTTTGTTACTTTTCTCCCAATACTGCGTAGCACTTTTCTCCAATACTGCGTAGCTAAATAAAAAAATTTTTCTGACATTTGCATTCATTTTTCTATTAAAATAAATTATGAATACTATTATACGCGACACATAAATATTATTTGGAGTAGCAAAAAATAAAGAAAATCATTAAATATGTTTGAATCAAACCTTTCTTTATGAATGCATGATGCGTGAAGTGAAGTTATGTTGAAATGAGGATTGTTCTTGAAAAAAAACCAGTTTTAAACTTACTGCACGACCATGAAAAAAGAAAGGAATGCATAATGAAAACATATATAGAAATGTACTTCATCTATCTATACTTCATATATACATATATTGCACCAAAAAAATCCAAATCAACATTTAACTCACCATGGATAAAACTATAGATAACAAAAATAGATCTATTTGGAGAGAATTTCTTTTAAATTAATTTGTTGTAAATACACATGTTTATACACACATCATATTTTCTTTCAATTGCCGATTATAATAGATATATATTCAAAGCGTAAACACTATACAAGACTTAATGACAAAATTTTTCGGCAATTATTTGTTTATTAAAATATTCCTTAATTACCATAGAAACACTACGAAAATGTTTCGAAAATATTTCATTATACGCAGATATTACTCTATAAATTTTTTGAAATCACTAATAAAACTTCTGAGGAATATGTGTACGTACACCATGAGGTGTATTCAATTCTTTAAATTTTTACTTTACTATTTTATATGAACTGAATTATTATTATAAATTGACCTCTTGTTTTGTTCTTTTAGATTTCATTTTTTTCATTTGTAAGTATGTGTATGGTACATTTCTTTGAGGCAAAATGTATTAATGATTACAGATACACACAATATCTAAACGCGATGTGCCACGAATACCGAGCATTTAAAACTACTACGATCTGTACAAGCAAGAGTACAAATGAATACTGTAAACACGTTTGTGGATGGTATCATGTAAATTGTCTTAAATATTTTCTCTCTATGTCTCTCTTCACCCTTTTTCTTATCCAACTAAACTATAATCTGCTAATTCAATTCTGTTCAAATGTTTAACTATAATCGGCTATTCCAATTTTGTTCAACTTATGGATGCACACAATCTCATTGCCAAAACAAAACTTTTCCTTAAGTTTCGGAAAAAAAATCTTTACGACATAACGAAACTGATCGCAATTTGCTTAGCTGTTTATGTGTGTACAAATTGTACACTGTACAGTAATAATAAACAACAACTTGTAATGGCTGCCGTCTATGTGTATAATAGAATCGTAATCAATGCATTAATGTTTACAACACATGGTTGCAACGGACGTGTAAAAGATTTTTCATATGTATTTACTTTTACGTATATTAATTCTAGCATTTAAATTAAAAAAAGTGAAAATAGTCTAAAAAATGGCTAAGCATTCGACAGAGTTTTCTCTAAATTTTGACCGTATGATTAGCGTATTGTTTGTTGGGCCTTAAAAGTGTCTTAAAAGTCTAAAGGCCTTACTAAAATCTAGTAATCCAGCTTAGTTAAATTCTGCGAATACCCACAATCTCATTTGCCAAACCGAAGCAAGCTAACTAAACTTTTCGTTTCGGCAAAAAAAAAATTCTTTAAGTGCATACCGAAATTGATTGCAATTTATTTAGTTTTTTATGTGGATTGAAAAAAAAAATACGAAATACTGATTCTAGGTATCTCAGAATTAAGGAAATAGTAAACAATCCAGCATATGCTGGCAAAGAACTTGTGGTAGAGGGAATCAATTTATTTACATTAATTCTAAAGCACAATTATAAAAAAATTTGGTTTAATTAAAATAAGTTTAGATTTACTTATTTACTGCATCTAGTATTTAAATTAAAAAAATTGCAAATAGTCACCCACATTTGCCAGGCTTTTCGTTAAATTTTGACAGCGGACGTAGTAATTGTAGTAAGGACTAACAAGTTTCTCATCAAATTCTAAACATGATACAGCTTTACTGATTTGATTTCCTGTATTCACAGTTTTGATTTAACTGTCGGAAGCAAATTATAGTTAGGTCTTCAGAAATCAGCTGAGAGAAATTGTAATGGCGACCGTATATGCGAAACAACACAGTACAATGGCTGCGAAAAATAGTTTAAACAATGTAAAACAAGGCCAGGGTTCGAATCCCCGGTCAGACATCAAAAACGAAATATGAGAAAAATATTTCTTCGGCGACTTCCTCTCAGCAGATTTCTGGCAAAAACTCTGAGAGTAAATAAAATTGCCATGAAAAGTTTCCCAAAAAAATCTGTCGTTCGAGTCGACTTTAAACTGTAGGTCCTGCCACTCATGTATAAATTAAGCACACACAACATAAGTGTGTGAGAAGCTAGGCCGTAATCCTGACTGAAGGGTTGTAATGGCCAATTATGTATGTATGTAATGTAAAACAAAGTGTATAAATGTTTATATCTATTATAAACAAAAAATTGTGGAGTGAGACGAAGTTTGTGTTATTTTCTTTTTTATTTTGATCACTTTAATAGGAACCAATTTTGTAAATATCAAACACGCTTCTAAGAGTAAATTCGATTAAATTTTTAAATATTGGGAAGCAAATAGTTTATGCAACCAACTGCATATAATGCAACCAATATAGACTGGTTTACGATGTCACAGAAAAATTTAGACGATTTCGTTAAAAACATTGGCCCATTAGTTTATGACTTATCGTTGCTTTGCTTTAAAGAATATTCAGATGGCAATATGAAACAATTTTTCCTTTTCTCAATCACGTACATAAAAATTAATAAGTTTACGCGATTTTTGTTTATTGTGCGGTTTGGAATTAAATTAACTGCCAAAAACCCTCTTTACATTAAAAGTCCTATTTGAGGTAATTTAGCGATAGCCGACAATAAAAATTAGAGAAGGCAGTATGTTATTCTTTTATAGTAAAATTATGTTCACACTGAGAGCTAAATTAGTGTTTCGCTCTCTCATTAACAAGACTGGAATAACATGTTTTGCCGTATATAATTTTGAGGACGAATTATGTCATAAATGTTGTTTTATTTTGCAATTTTTAGGAATTACAAAGAATCTTAACACTGACAAAACACATATAAAAATGCTCTCATTGAGAGCAGTATTTTTGAAAAATTAAAAAAAGCATGTCCTGGTAGTCTAGTAGATAGTGTGCTGGACTATTAGCGTGAGGCTGCTGAGTTCGATTCCCACCAGAGATTCCGATCTGTTACCGAGTATATTATCCAAGTTTTTCAGCTCGTAATAATTAAAAACATATAATTTGTAATTGTATCGTAATTAATAAACAAATATAATATAATTTTTACTTTAGTTTTTACGCATTCTATAAAACTGTAATCACAACGACCAATCATTTTCTTTTTTTCGAAATCATTAGCCTCAAAAAACCACCGCATACTGATTTTCTTGTAAATTTGAGGAAATTTTAAAATTGTTTTCGCCATTTTGAATCCGAAAAAAATTTAACTTATATTTGAAATCAGCAACCCCAAAAACCCCNAAAATTGTTTTCGCCATTTTGAATCCGAAAAAAATTTAACTTATATTTGAAATCAGCAACCCCAAAAACCCCTATACACTGATTCTTTCGAAAATTTGAAGAAATTTAAAAAGTTTGGTCGCCATCCTGGATCCACCATTTTGAGTTTGAAATATTGTACCTTAGATTCAAAATCATCAACTTCAAAAATCCCCGTATACCAATTTTCATCCTCATTCAGTGATTCCTTATAATTTTCACCAAAAAATGTGGTCATTTTACCTATGCTCGCGTAGTTTAGCAAGCATTCGACAGAATTAACACTTAGGACTGATGTAAAAGTTTTAAATTAAAACTTTTTTGTGTGTTCAACGCCATGAGGTGGGTCTACTAACGGAATCGTTTATATTTAAATTACTTCCGATCTTGACAGTGAGCAATTACTACTCACTCTTCTACTTCTGTTGATGACACTGGTTTATTAAGCCAAGCATGAGACCCAACCTGAAGATCTCGGACCAGGAATAAATTTTTAAACTAGAAAACAGATCGAAATAAGGGATAATAAAAGATACATGTTTTCACGTAACATTCACCTTATAAGAGCAAAACCTTACGAAATAAATGACTTTCAAATAGATCTCAAAATTTGCACACAATATGTCCGTTTTTATCTTTGATAGACGCTTAACCTGGAAATTCAATGTAAAATCAAACATGTGGAAGAAATTAAATTTAAACTCTTAAAGATATTGACAGATTATTAGTTCGAAACTCATGCCTATAATTCGACTGCAATTTTTTAACCAACTTCTCGTCTTAAAATCATCTGGTGTTAATATTAAAATTTTGAAGGTAACCAGCCTCTTTCCTGTATTGCAAAATTTTAACTACGCCCAATAAATTGGGTAGTATTATTAACAGCTGTACCGTTATCATCAGATTTACAAAAATTTATACTTATTGTTGTTCAATTGCTGAAAAACTTCTAAAATAATAAAAAAAAAACTCATTCCACAATAATCTTCATTTTGTTTATATTTAAACTTTCTTTCTCAATGTTAAAAAGCATTCCTTATTATATCTTCTTTATACCTCAGCTTTTTAAAATTTAGAAACACTCAAAATGCATTTTCACTTGGCGTTTTCAAATTCCAATGAATAAATTGGCTTCTTGCATTATAGTTATATCTATCGTAAAATATCAGAGCTAAAAAAGTAGCTTCAGTAAAGCTAATGTTCGTTTTCACCATTTTCTTGACATCTAGCAGTATACCATTTTAAAAGCAATTGTGACTGAAGAAGTTAGTTTAGTAGCACTTTGGCAATAAATTTATGCGATGTGTCCATCCCAGACTGGCGAATATTCGATGATATGTTTCCGAAAAAAATTTCGATTTACGGTTATAGGTCCCCTTGTATTTTATGCTGCGGTTTGTTTGACTCAATAACGTATTGATGGGAGATATAGGTCAACAACTGGCATTTTGTCATTGTCCTTGTCTGTAGTTTACATCGGCAATTGACTGGGGCAATCCGGAGGATCTGGACAAAACTGTAATTTTGGGGTCCATTTGGGATTCGTAAACCGAATTGAATGATTAAGCCGATATCTTTAGGCTGGATACTTTATTTAATGTCACCCTTGGGTGTATAAGGTTATTACGATTTCTTTAATCTTTTTATTTTTATTTCCATCTTTCGTACTTTTCCTTTATCACTTTTTCTCTATTTCTCAATTCCTTTTCTATCAGTTAAACTTTATTTTTGTCTTGAAGTTTGATTCCTCATTTCTTCCCCTTTAAAAAGAGCTTTTTCGCAATTTGACCAACTACAGTTATCCTAGTAAAGATTACTAATTCAGTGGTACGTTATCCATATATGATATTCTAACACATTGTTACGAAAATGGAAATGGTTTAACATCTTAACGTTAAACAAAAGCTACAAAACAAAACAAATTGTTTTACTTTATTAACGAATAAACAGAAAATAAAAACACAACATCAATACTAGGAAAAGGAATAAACAAGTAAACAACAAACAACAACACACTGAAGGAACGAACGTAAATAAGATACAAAACAACAAACAAGAAAGCATAAATAAATGTAAACATGTTGTTTATATTTACAGTGATTTCGAGAAGACGAAGCCTCGAACGTTCGCCTTTAAGAACCTTCATCAGACTGTTTACGTCGCTATATAAAAGACAATGCAAAACATGCACCGCCAGAGAGTCTTGTGTGAAGATCTCCGTTATAAAGATCTACAGAACAATTGTGTAAAAATTGTTATTGTTTATCGCAAAGCGCATAAACAAAAGGAATAACGAATAAAGCAATTGTTGTTGTTAAAACAAGTTGTGAACGGTGTTACACAAAAGTTGTGTGCTTAATAAAGGATTTAATTAAAATTAAACACAAATTTATTTTTTTTATTTGCAATCTATGAACTCATATTTCAAACGTTTTTAAAAGGTAAAAACGTAACAATATATTAAAAATATTTCATTTAAATATTGTTACGGTTTTGCCGTATAAATAAAATCAAAACATAGAAAACGTTTAGAACAAAGAATTATAAAAATAAATACTCTAAAGAAAGAAAGAGGTTAGGCACAAAACTAAGATCTAATTACGAGAAAAACATAAAATTTCCTCGGAGTTTTAGACGTAAAGTTAACTCAGTATAAATAGCGCGAACTGAAAATTGTTAGTCATTCAGTAATCAGTAATCAGGGAGTTGTAATTAAAGTGAGAAGTCAAACAAAGTAGTATTTTACACTGAATTAGCACAGTGCCCAATAAAACAATGGAAGCTGTTTCCTTTAGATGGCACCAAAGAGTTAGAGATGTACATGATGAATGGCTCGTCGAGTTAATCACGAAAAAGACGAAGAACTCGATAGTAGGTGAACCGTGAACCCCACCTTTCTCTGCGCGGAATAGTGACGGTATGGGTATAGGCAGGTGAACGTCGTACCCAAATTAATTGTGAAACAGATCGACGTGTTGAACCTGAGTTCCTGGATAGTTTTTTCTTGGTTTTTATAGATTAGAGTGGTACCTTTGATACCAAAACCTCACTTGAGCACGCATAGCGGACCGTTGTTGTGCCACAGGTGAACGCAGTCCCCGTACTGACCAAGTCCACACCAGGAAGCAAGAAGTTGGTCAGCGCAAGCCTGCACATTTAAACCACGACAACCGCGCGCAGGAAAATCAGCCCGAGAGCTTGATAAACAAATGGACGATAGCTCCGTCAAGCTGGCAAGGATTGGAGAGCTTAGTAACTTATATCTGCATCTCGCAAGAGATGGGCATTGACAAAGAATGTGGATAACAGTCTTCTCCTCCTCAGCGAATCTGCACCCACGGCAGAAGTCGTTAAATGGAAGCTGCATTCTTTCCGCGTGTCAGCCCATAACACAATGACCTGTAAGTATGGCCGCTGTGATAGAGATCATGTTACAACCAAGTCCAAGTAACTGGTGGTGCGCCTTCTATCCATTGCGGGCCAAGTGAGCCTAGCGGTGGAGCAGGACTCCTCATTAACTCCTCATGGAATAGGTTGGCGTCTCGAAAGAATTTCCGCGGGATGGCCAGTTTGAAAGAGGTATGTGGCATTCTTAAGACGATTGAAGAGGATTCCGGAAATAGTGCACTAGTCCTGGCGAGCTCGTCGGCTCTACAGTTTCCCAGAATGTCACAGTGCCCGGGGTCCCAGATAAGTGTGACAGTGAGGCGCCCAGATAGAAGGCTGAGGCAGCGGCGACATTCCCTAACCATGATGGCCATTACTTTCGCCTGAAACATGCTGCAATAGTCCGACAGCCGGAGTGAAATGTTTAGGTCTAGTTTCCCAGAGTAGACTCAGCTACCCATCCCGCCATCAAGCTTGGAGCCATCGATATACACATCCAGGAGTTCCGGTGGGACGATCGTGTCAGGGGCCCAGCCCCTTCTGCTCGCGCCACTTTCTTAGCGAGGAGCTTAGTAGGAGTCCAGTTAAGTATTTTTTAGAGGTGGTGCGTAGAGCACCAGAGATACGCATAGCTCCGGACCTTGTAACTCTGTCAAGGAGTTTGACATTGTGCAACTTGTAAAGAGTATTCCACCAGAAGGCAACACCATATAGGAGGTTGGGTTCGATGACTGCATAATAGATTCAGCGCATTACCATTGGGCTAAAACTTCATCTGTATCCAACTGCTCTATTGCAGCAGTAAGCAGCACAGGCCGCTTTGTGCGCCCTAGCAGCCAGATTCGCCCTCCAGTTGAGTTTGGGATCGAGGATCAGGCCCATATATTTAACTCGAGACCTAGCGTAAGTCTGTTCCCGTTTATACTAGAAAAGGTGAAGCCTGGTGGAAAGAATTGTATCGGTCTTGGGGGGATAGATAGTCCAAAATCCCCGCACTAGTCCAGTACAATTGACAGCGCTAAGATCAGCTTATCAGACAGTGTCTGTGGACATATTCCTTACGCAGCAATGGCAATATCGTCAGCGTAGTCTATGGTTTTATTATCAGAGGATTCACGTACTCTCAGGAGCTAGTTGACTGCGAGATTCCAGAGAAGTGGAGATAGAACACCGCCTTGTGGTGTATCTCTACAAACAACTCTATGACACTGTGAAGCCTCCACTGTGAAGGTTATTATTCTCGATTTGAGGAGAAGCTCATTAAACCTCACCAGATTCCGTTCCAGATTGAGAGAATTAAGAGCCCTAACTATCGCGTCCGGGTTGACATTGTTGAATGCACCCTCAATGTTCAGGAATATAGCTAGAAAGTATTCTTTAACGCACAGGGACTTTTCCACCCGAGAGATAAGGGAGTGCAGTAAAATATCCACTGATTTACCCCTCGTGTTGGCATGTTGGGATGATGAGGATAGAAGTAATGGATCGATCGGGGCCCTGATATGGACATCAAGGACTCTTTCCAGTATCCTCAGAAGAAATGAAAAAAGGCTGACTGGTCTATAGTCACTTGCCTTAGTGTGGGATGGTTTCTCAGCCTTGGAAATGAAGATCACCCTAGATATTCTCCAGTTCCATGGGAAGGAGCCTAAGACTAGCGCCATAAACGACAAGCAGCCAAGGAAGAATAATTTATTTTCCATGTTGGACGTCACCTGGGATAACACCATTCGGTCCTAGGGTCTTGAATGGTTTAAAATATCTAATAGCCCACTGCACAGGCTAAGCTGTGTTAAGAGTTAGGGGAGAGTGATCTCCAGATGGTGGTACCGTAATCTGATAGAGATCATCCAAGAGTGGCACTCCCCGGATAATATTAATGTTGTCGAAAAATTCTCCAACCGGTTCCGAGTTGGATAATTATTATGTCGAGGATTATCTGCATACACTCCTACATTCGACATCCTCAAAAATCGGGTTTGAGCCGTGTGACTCCGAGATGGGGCCAGAAAGGGATCTTCTTAGTTGATATTGAGTGAGTGTGACTCGTATCCACAAAATGATACCTAAAGACTCCAAAATCGTAGAGTTCATTCAAGAGATCAGTGGCAGGTGTACTTCCACGAGACCAGAAACCTGTATGTTCTAATGAGCACTCACTTTCCAATTTGCGTAGATCCACATCGTTAGGGATGGCTGACCTTCTCTGTGATGCTGGCGTGACGTCGGACGTGAGGGATATCATTTAATGAACTTTAAACAACCTATGAGTCTCTTAAATCGCCTGGAACAGAAGATTTCTTTCCAGCTCTGTTTCAAATACCTGTCTCGGTTGTGTATAGATGTATGTCGCTTGGAGCAACGTGAAAGTCAAAAGAAAATACTTTTCAAGAGCACTCGAAGAAATCGCAAAATAAAAACAGTCTTTTTATTATTTTAAAATATAATTTTAATTCAATTTATTATTTTACTTCAATGTAATTTAACAAACTTAAAATATATATTTTCTTCTGACGTGTTCAAAGTTTTTGACACTAATAAAAACGAAATTCGCAAATTCATGTAGTTTAAATAAACATAAAATAACCGTACGTATGTACGTACACTTTATGTATTATTCTTTAAATATAGATTAACAAGAATTTGACAAACACGGAAGGACCTTTATTTTCAGGAGAGAATGAAAATAATAAACTAAAAAATACATATATTTGTTGACGGTGTTAACAATGTGATTGTAGTAATTACGCCGAAAGCGACTAAATCTAGCACGATATCGCCCTCTTACTTTCTAATAAGAGTTTTGAAAGGACCTATCGACCTATAATTGTGACCACATGGACTGAATTTTGTTGAATGTTTTGGTGTAAGTACTTTTCACCAATCCCTTTGAATGTCCAGGGAGCAATATAACAATCTTTATAATTCAAGACTAGCTGAAGGACATAAAGGTCTGAATTTGCTGGTATAGTTTATTATAGGCTGTACCGATCCGATCTAGGTAGACCTTTCCTCATTAAACGTGCAATCAGTTGTAAATGTAGTTTTAAGAGCTTCATATACCGTATAAATTTCTATCGACGCTTGGAAAACTCGTGGAATCTCAAAATTCGGCCTGTCTGTAAGCCCTAATAAAACTGAACTTGAACTGTTTTCACGAAGTTATAAGGTTGAGAGCTTCAAGTTTCTGAGGTAATGTGGTGGACAGCAAACTCTTTGAAAAAACTACTTTTTTAAGCAAGTGCTTCAACCTACCTTATTACCTTTAAATAAATAAACTGATTTATTTAAATAAATAAACAGCTGCCATTCAAAGAAAGTCATTTCTTTTATTTTATTTAATTTGCAGTTTCGAATCCACAATAAGTAAACATGAAAATAACGTAACAATATATATTTCAATGACTTTTGTAATTCACTGCAATTCGTTCATCTTTTCAGAACTTCACTCACAACAAACAGTTGTAAAATTTGTTGACACATGAACTAATCTGCAGCTAAATTCAACGTTTTCTATTGTAATCGTAAGAATCGAATTGAGTAATTACTACAATTGTTAATATATACATACATACGTATATGTGTAGTTAAGTGGACTTTTTAACATATCAATAAAATTACACACATAGGATACTTAATATTATTTTTATTGAAAATAATTTACGCACTAATCAGTGATGATTTTCGTATAAAAAAAAAGTTGATTTAGGAAAGATAAGTTCGTACAAAGCCTTTAATTGCTGTTCGGCACATCGGACATTGATTTACGCCAGGAGCACATTGAACACATGTGACTAGAAGATAATGTAAATTTTATATAAAAAAGTAGAAATGATTCCATTATTAGTATTTTCAATCTTACTGGGATACTAACCTAAATGTCCACATGGTAAATATACAACACCAACTTCCTCATCTAGGCATACCTTACATAATCGGGCGTCTTTTAATTTTCGATTTTCTTCTTCCAGCAGGAATCGGTCCTTTTTATCGGTTTGTTTCGATTGTAATACAACTGTTGAGTTCTCTGGTACTTCGGCAACGTAATTTTCTTTCTTAACTGAAAGAGATGTTGAACACAAAACCTCATTACTGTGGTCATTATCTATTGGAGTGGAAATTTTAATTGAACTAGGGTTAGCGCTACCCAAGTCATTATTGGTATTATCATCTTCATCAAATACAGATTTTAGTAAATCCTCGACCGTGACAAACGGTCTCCCAGTTGTTAATATTTTCTGTTGGGTTTTGTTAAGCAATGTATTGTAATCTACGCCCATTTGAAGTGCTAACTTTACTGGTTCAGTTGCCATAGCTTCTTCAGTAGATATAGGTATTATAGGATTTTCCGATTTTTCCACGTTTCTCGTCTTTTCCTGTACCTCTTTGATAAAGTTTTTTCCTTTTACCAAGCACACAAAATCACACTTTGGGTACCTTAAATAATGCAATTCAAATTAAAATAATTAAATTATATTAAATTATGTAAGTTTGTACAACTAGCCTGCTAAATTTATATTAATATATTGCCAATTTAAAAAAGTTCCGTTAAATAAATCCTTTATAGAAAATTTAAATTATAAAATGTCACATATAGCCCCTAATCGTCGCCACTGAATAGGATATTCCCTCAGGAACGAAACGCTCCAAAAATGTTCCGATATGTCCTCAAACAGAATCGAATAAGAAGATGGCATCATTGACCGCAGTGCGAGCAATGGAATTATACCCCCATACAATGTGAGAATTGTTGTTACCCACGCTTTAACCAAAGAATTAATGAGAGTTTTTCAGAACAATCCCGGCTCAATATATTGCCTAAAATAAAGACCACGTTAAATCAATTTCTTGCACCTTCTTGACATTTTAGGACTACTGCATACGACTGCAATAGAACTTCTTCGGAAGGCTCTCAAACTCTGGAAAGCGTAATTAAACGAAGAGACTACAAATTCAAAGCTTATGAGTTAAAGTTAAAGGTAACGAAGTAGCAGACGATAACGAGGTCCTTCTGGAACTTGACAACTATACAACGATCGTCATATCGGTAAAAGATATTGTTACAGCTTATTTTCTTTTTTATTTATTTTTAAAAATACTTTAATAATGACGTCCTTCTGGAATTTGACGACTACGCAACGATCGTCATATCAGCAAAAGATATTGTTACAGCTTATTTTCTTTTTTATTTATTATTTTTAAAAATACTTTACTTTTTATATACAATAATTT
>QOCX01002179.1:0-24322 GCA_005959815.1 Sarcophaga bullata | reverse complement strand
GGACACATGATGAGAGCCCGTCGTCAGAGCGAGTGGAGGTCACTATTATCTGTTATGTGCGCAGTATGTTATAAGTTTTCGATTAAGGAAAGCAACGTAGTGCAAACGGCGGCGCCTTGGTTGGGCCCATTTGATCAAACCAAAACTCCATCAAACATTTCTCTACAAAGCCATACTTGTGGTGCTAAGAATTATTAATGGCCTTCTCAGCAGCTTTTGCAGTTTGGTATATGAACCTCCTCTTATCCTCTTTATTAATTTTTCTGTTGTGAGGATGCTATTATACATATCATACATAATGGGCATTATAACCTTTCAGTCAGGAATTACGACCTTTGTTTTTTCACTTATGCTGTTGTTTTAAACCTAACAAAAGTGGAACTCCGAACGACAGATTTTTTGGTAACCTTTTTCATGGCAGATTTTCCATTTTCTATCAGAAGGTTTGCCAGAAAATCGCCTAAGAGAAGTCGCCAGGGAAATATATTGTTTGTATTTCGGTTTTTGGGGTTTAAAACCAGGCTCACGTCTCTAATCAGCCAATGCGCTACCTACTAAGCACAGCGACTCCATATATTTCCTGTGGTAGTATAACCCGTCTTAATCCTTTGACAATTTTTCTGCTTTACGGAAGCTAATACAGTCTTATAAAAGTACTAAAGTAAGCTGACCCAAGTTTTATCTCTTCATAGCCCTGTAGGCCCTTGTTAAACCCCCACACACACCACACCTACCACCGACTTACTAACACTCTCGCCCGTCAGAACTCCATAGTAGCCGGGTATTACTCAGATCTCTAACATCCACAAATTCTACAAGCGATCTCACGGGAGTCCAACACGTCAGTTCCGCGCAGCTTTAAACGAAGTTCATATTCTCTGGAAACATTTCTTAACATTACAATGCCCAGTTGTTCCAGCCTATTGCGAGATAAAGTCCTCCAAATCTCTGTAAAACTCAAATCTCTTTCCATTGTAACTCACTAGCAAAGTCGAAATTATCTTAATACTGTCTAGGATTGACCTATCTCTCTATCTGCCTCTCTCCTATCTTCCCCATTTTCAAATATACTCTTCGAGACTTCTCTAATCACTCCACCAAAAGATTCTGGCTCCATCAGTGGAAGTTTTCTCTAACTAGGCTTATCTACCCGCTCGTTGCCATAAGGCTTGGTATAACTTGAAATCCAGCAAAATATGAAATTATTCCCCTGTCTGCACCAACGGTACCTTCTGTTCAATTCGAATTTCCGCTTAGCAATTACTTTTTCATGGACCTGAACCCATTATCTGCTTTCAATCCATACAGATGAACATATACCACTTCTTATCCCCTCTTTTCCATCTCCTGTACAACCCGCATTCCATTATAACCATACCTTCCATGAAACTTAAACAGAAACTCTAACAGATTTACAATAACAAACCAACAGAGCCCTTCTAGAAGTTACCAGATTGTACAAAGAAAGCGGAGTTTGATATTTGTAGGAAAATTTTTGGCCTTATCACTGTGAGAATATGTATTTAAGCTGAAGAAAATACGTCTTGAGGGCATACTTCCCTTATATTTGAAACCATCTAACCATATTTTAAACTACCAGCAAAACTAACTGCAACAATTTGTCCAAAGTCACCTAAACAAACCTTAAATTACAGAATACTACAGCAAAGTACAAAAAGAGTCCCTTTTAACTAAGACTGGACAACTGTAAGTTCCGAGAAAAAAAGATTTACGGAAAAAGGAAATTGCAGGACAAAAAGGAAAAAATCTATAAATAAAATCCTTACAACAACAACAACAACCAGCATTGGCCATAGGAAAAAAAATCCAATACAAAACGAAAGGCATTAGAAAATGAAATGAACATGAAAAGATGGAACAAATGATAACGACACTGAAAGCTTTTTGAAAGAAAGAAAAATTGTTGCAAGATATTCTATTGCCATCTAAACCCCGCTACCCTTCTACATTAAAAGACTTTCTGTGTGTTACACTTACGCGACTAAATGCATTGAAAATAAAAAATAGTCTGTTGTAGCCTTTTGTGTGGAACGAGACAGCAGTTATGCGAAGACTATGCTGAAAGGCAGGTCCTTTGGCTATTGAAAAGAAACATCATCTGTGCTGCAACATCAGTAGAGCAATGTTTGGAAGCATCTATGTTTGTAATAACGGAAGACATTTTATTGCTCTCTTAACTGTTGCTGTTGCTACTCCAGATATAAAAATGCATGCCAAACTGAAGTAGTTCTCTGGTAGCAATGACAACTCAACTGGGAGATAAGGAAACTGCCATATGGCAAGGGAATATGATTACAGATGTTGTTGGAAAAATGCTTCAACTTTATATTTCTCTTTAATGTTTAATGCAACATTTTATTAATTTTTTTTAAATAGGAGACCTATTCACAGGAGGTAATGTCACTTCTCAGCTGTCAAAACATCGTTATCGATATCGATAGTATCTGGTAATCACAACTAAACCATCTGAAAAGAACGACCAGAATTGTTGAAATGAAATGTTATTGTTTTCGATCGTAGATCACGAATGTCAACTTTGACAGCTCGGTTTTAGTGTCATTTCTTTTACTGGAAGATATAAAAATGGCTGCCGGCCGATCTTGTCTTCCAAATACAAAAAATGTCTACGAAGTCATAAAAAAATTAGAAAAAACTGGCCTATAAGCCGAGTACATGTTACTAGAGAACTAGCTATTCCTTATCCCAAATATAGGGTCTTCCTACAGGGCCATTCAAAATTTGACAATTGATAACGACATCTTGTTGAAGCTACATCTATCAAATTAGTTGCCATTTATTCAGTCAGGGTTGTCAAATCACGATGTTCGACCATAGACAATGACATAAGTTCGCCGAATGGAGTCTGAAGCACTTGGAGACTGGGCCTAATTTTCTTCGAAAAATTATCTCCAACGATGAGGTCAGTGTGCGGATGAATAGGTGCATGATCAAACACAATTTTCCAATTGGGGACGATGCCAATCGACATGAAAGCCAAGACGACCCAATGCATTGTGAAAAAGTTAATGTTTGGTGAGGATTTAGGGCTGCCGACCTTATTGGTTCATATTTTTTTAAAAACGATATTAGGCAGGCCATCACTGTCGACGGCATGTATTATAACTCCATGATTTCAAAGTTCTTTTGGCGTGAAGTGGACGATTTGGACTGCAAAGACAAATGGTTTCTACACGGCATAGCCTATCGTATACCAAAAAAGTTAGTGTTTGCAGTGGATTTTGGGCTGACAACGTCATCGTTTCATATTTCTTTGAAAATGGCAATATAGGTGGGTGATTACCACCTTCTTTTGGCCTGAAATTTATAAATTGGACACCAAAGACATGTAGTTTCAACAGAACGGCGATACGTGCCACTCAGCTCATAGCCTATTGGATACTCTGCATTAGGGACTTGAAGGCATAGTCGCATCACGGGGAGATGATGTGAACCCGCCACTCATGTATAAAATTAACGCAGAGAACATAAATGGTGTGAGAAGCTAGGTCGTAATCCTGTCTGAAGGGTTATAAGGACCAATTATATATGATATGTGCCATATATCTGCCCAAATAACTCTTTCTCTATTGCCACTCATAGAATCGAATTGAAAAGAATTTTCTACAGACTGTATTCACCTGCATAGTTTCTTTGGAAACAATTTATTTCAATTTGAATTTTCTTGGGAAAATAATAAACAAACGCCAGCCAACCAGCCAGCCAATAAAATAAGAAAATTTTCTGTCAAAGTAGGTTTCCTTTTTGGTGCAATGAATTTCCTCAGTTAGTTGGTATTTTTCTTGGAAGTCTTTTTTCATTCTCTACATACAAGACATAGAGATTCTAAAGAATTTGTTTGCTTTCCTTTTATTTCTGTCATGTTTCTTATTGAAGATTTTATTGTTATGTCGTCTGTTATATTTTAATGAATTTATTTAACATGCGTGTAACAAATATTTAAACAATAAATTAGTATTTTAAACATAACCAATAGCGGAGGCTATGACACAGACTCAACATGGTAATGCAGTGTTATAAAGTAAGAAAATCATCTTTCAATTTAAGTACAGAGATAGGATGTATTACGGCAGGCCAGAATCCGTTAATCGCTTTGCTAATGGCCAACTAAGTAAGTAAGTAAGTAAGAATTAAATGATTTACAATAACAAATCAACATTACAGTTCTAGAAGTTGCCAAATCGAAAATAAATTGAATATTTCAATGAAGTTTTAAAGGTTTTTCTGTTTTTCTTAAAGATAAAAGGCATTGAATGAAAGATATGATATATGTATGTTCTACTATGTATATAAGTTTGTACACCAAGAGTCTTTTGTTCCGTCTAATATCCCTTTGAATGAAATTGCGTGTTGCCTTGTCTATTTATAACACTGAAAAGCAGTTTTGTTTATCCAGGAAAAAGGACTGTTATTTGTAACGATAAGTGAAATAAATATCTTCCATCAGGGTAACTATTAACACAATAACAACAACAACAACAGTAATAATAATAATAATAGAGTTAATAAACAACAACATTATTATACTCGTATACAACATAAACAATACAAAGGCAGTAACAAAAAGGACTTATCCTTACATTCTAAAGACCATTTGTAAGACATTAATACTATCTGACTGACTGACTGCCTGACAGACACAGCGGTTTACTGCCTAACTTACCATTTAACTAACTGAATGCCTGTCTAAGCTTTTATTGTGTTTGCTGAAACAGCCGCTTTCGCTGCACTGTACAAATGGTGAAAATATTTGAAGAATTTTGTTTTAAAAGAATTCTTGCAAACTATGAAATATTTCCGCACTCACCATACAACCACACACACACATATACATGCACTCACTCTCCTCTCTCTCTCTCTCTGCTCTTCCATACTACTAATTGGAAAATATTTTTCTAAAGAACTATCAGTTGCTTTGGTTACAAAAGCAAAGCTTAACAGTTTTGTAAAGAACTCTTGAAGTTACAAAGAGAAAATAGCTTTAAGGGGTGATGGTTGTGCAAGAGTTAAACAGGGCATAAAATGTTGATCCATAAATATAAGGAACACATATCAAAAATGTTCAAAATTAACCACTAACATTGAATTTATCGAGTCAAACTAAAGCATCCGTTTATGGATTCAAAATAATGGCCTTGTTACATTCAATTAACCGTCCCGTAACTATAACGAGGGAAAACTTTTAATCTAATCTGGTATTCGTTTTCTTATCCATTGCCGTCGATGAACGCTAAAGGCACGGTTAGCCCAACGTCAACTGTAACGGTACAACACGCGCGTTCATTTATGGAATACGAATAGAAATGAGAGCATACTGTACCTGTATGAATTTCGTAGGCATTTACTAGCTCTTCATATGCTTAAAAACAAACATACGTTGCGTTACGTTCCGTTACGTTCCGTACGTTCCGTGGACCATATGGCTAACCGAATCTATGAAAAAGGTAAAGGATTATGGAACAGGAGTAGAGTTTTTTAGTTGTTGGAATGAAATAGTTTCAAACTCTTGCGAAACTCTTGGGGAATCTTCTAAGGGGAAGTCTATGCCATCAAAGATGTAAAAAGTAAAAAGACGGACATAGCAATACTATCTGACAGTCAGGCCTCCATTCGAACACATGGTTTTATAATGTTAAAATTGAACATAATGTGAGACCTCCGCATGCAGTCTATCAGCTGAATAGGAACATAAAGTACTCTCTGTGCTGAGTCTAGATCATATGGAAATTTCGGCAATGAGAACGAAACGGAGCTGGGAGAAGGCAGCTTTCACGCAACTGTTGCAACCAGAACCTATCTGAGAGTGGATGTGGTGTTTAAAACGATATTGTTTTCACTGTCTAATCGCTAAAATATATCGAATTTGGCTAGAGTTGAAATAAGGAGAACTTGTTTCCTCTCGCAGAGCAGTCCATTTATGGTCGAAGGATTACCGATCGGTTACAGAGACAGAATTCGTCTTACACGGTCTATAATGTACTGGAATCCCCCTGCCCACAGATGGTTTTCTATCAACTTATGATTAAAATCTAAATGTCCCACACTACTCCCTCTTTCCTCCTATCCATATCTCCTAAGTAACAGATGAGAGTAATGAATAGGGCATCCCCTAATGTTGGTGCCAAAAATTAAAAAAAGGATAAAGAAAGCCAAAGACTTCTCACAATCATAAATATCAGAATGGATTTGGAGGCAATGCGTTGCAAGAGTAGCGACTCAGCCCTAAGTGTTGGTCATTAAAATATAAAAAAAAAGGATGAAGAAAGGCAAAGACTCCTCTCCCAAATCATCAAATCAAGTGGATTTGAGGCAATTCAATAAGGAAGGGGAGTTATTTCCGGGCAAGCACATAATTCTGTAAGGAGAGATGAAGTCACGCAGTGAACATTCTTGGGAGCTTATGGGACATTAATGGATATCAGGAAGAAACACCAGGCTAGGTAGCAAGTGCTAGGAAGGGAATTATCATTGTTAACACCGAGCAGCAGACTGAAGCTTGTCAAGGCAATAGACTTGGAGGTTACATTATAAGGATATCCTTAAAAATTTGAGGAGTGTATTGACGCAATACTAGGGCATCTCTTCCCGACTGTTATAATAATAACGTTAGAGTTTTGGAAATAGGCCTCTTATTGAAAAAATAAATAAAAAGGTTTGCATGAAAACAATGTTATTAACCCACTAAACCCTCTTCTGGGTTTCCTAGTGTTAACCTGATAATAGACTTGTTCTATTAGAAAATTCCTGTCGGTTTGTCTGTCTATCTGCCTATTTCTATTCATTGTGTTCGCTTTGCTTTTATGCCATTACAGACAGATAGTTCCTAGAAAAATTTGTTATTGTCGCCTATTTGTTGGTTTTCTTACACAATTTCTCCTAACCAGACATCAATAAAGTAACGAAGAGATAGAGAAGAAGAACGAAAACAGAGAAAAGGGAGATGACGACATCTGATTCACAGTAAATTGTTTTGCAAATAAAAATCCTTTAAGAAAATAATGTTGTCGTCAACAATTGTGTTGAAGGGCAGCAACATAAAATGTTAACCTTACTTTTATTTACTCTCTTCTATTCTATTTTCGTTGTTATTGTTACCGTTACCGTTACTGTTACTGTTGCTGTTATTGTTGTTTTTGGTTTTCCTTTTGTCTAATAAAGATAAACTATTACACGTTCTGGAATGGCTATATACATTCCGTTTATGTTTCAACATACAACAACAACAACAACAACAATAACAATAATACTAGGTATACTACTATATTGTGTCATGCCGGCAACAACACCAACAATATGAGAAAAATAGTACGGAATAGAGAAATATTTTAAACATAAAGCATCACATTGATAACATTCTTCACTTGCCAAATAGAAAACAAATGGAAGACGGAGTATATATAGCAGAGCAGTAAAGGAATGTAAACTTAAATTGAAAACAATTTTTAATATTATCGGAGGGATTTTGCATGATGGCACTTGAGCTGAGACCGCTTTTCCGATGTGGATTCCTTCATAGGCAATCAAGAGGTCTTATGCCTCGAGGATGACCCCATATCCCCTGTGAACTATGGAACTATACTAATCTCAAGTCAACCCCACCTCAGCAGCTGATAGGTGTAATGGAAGTCGGATCTATAGATAGTATCTGTACTTGCTGTCCAAATTGAATGGAGTACGTATTACGATAGCGTAGTGTTTCGCTTAGAAGATACATGTGAGTTTCCCATGGTATCCGTCGATTTGTTGTAAAACGCAAGAGGTTCGTAACTGTAATGACTCTCCTTAAGAGTCTTTAAACTGAATTGAATTTGCTTCTGTTGAGTGTTAATGTTCCGTCATTGTAAAGAGAATGTTGATGCTATTCCTTCTAAATTGTGTTGTTATTCTCTTAAATGTTGCTATTGGCCTCCAAACAGGCACCTCAATTAACTTAACAGCGTTTAGGTTTGAAACCAGAATAAGCTCAGACTTTAAGAGAATAGATCGAATGGATATGTGATTAGAAATGTTTAGTATTAGACACTACTCGATGTAAGGCGCTAAACTGTGCCATTAAAACATAGAAACATGCGGGATATTCGTATAATATTTCTCCCAAAACCTGTCGTCTTATTCAGGATGTTATACGTTATCGGTGCGATAACGCATTCATCACAAAAATTGCCATACATAGGCAGTTCTTTGAAGATTAGTGTTGACAATAGACGATATCCCTATACTCTCACTATACACAATAGCCTAAAAGCTATACTTTAAATATGAGAGAAGCATGCTTTTCTTCTCATGCTCGGTACCAACAACAATTCAAATTCTATTGACATGGGGCTATAAAGTAACAAAAATTGATGACGTAGTACGTAAGAGAATTTATTTTTTTTGGTTAATATTAGTGGATACGTGAGCATTTTATATATGGCCTCAAGGAAATTAAATACAGAAGAAGAAGAATTTTATGAAAATGTATAGTGCGTCATACATCACGAACAAAATTGTTTTTTTTTTCTGCTAAAAGATAACAAATGAGAAAAGAATCATGTTGAATGAATTTTAAAGATACGATACAATACATACAAACGAGTATATGCGTAGTTTCATACAAGAATAAAACACAGGAACAAGTACATATGGATGAACACCTCACCTCAACTTACAGTAAAGAGCAAAAGAGGTGAATTTTTTTTCTGTGTTTAGAATTGATAGGATTAGTCAAGGCTTAAGTACATGGTATCTTCCTGAAGCCACGGTACAAGTCCCGGCTCAGACATCTCGAACAAAATGAAATTTAAAAAAATATTTCTTCGGTGACTTCCTCTCAGGAGGTTTCTGGTAGAAACTGTGAGAGCAGATTTCTCAAAATTCTGTCATTTAGAGATGTTGACTAAAAGATCTCTTGGTAATATCTCATTTAGAATTTCTCATACATTTCCGATTTAGAATTTCAAGATATGGGGAGAATGCCGTCACAGAAGGCTTATTACAGGCCCTCATGGAGAAGTCTTTATCGAAAGGAAGAAATGGCAGGCTGTAGTCTACGACCATATTATCGTAATGCTGAGGCTACTTTCTAATCATTCTTTTATGGCCAGATTTAGAAAAAATGTAAAATTTATTTGCCTGTAGTATTAATTTTCTACTGCACTGTATATACAATAGGCCCCCCAATAGTGTAATTTCTTGTATTTTTCTATATGCGATATTTATCCTCTTCAACCATTTCAATGTGCCGCCTTCTAACATATTCGATAAGTTCTATTGTTGTTGTTCTTGCTGTTGTTGTTGCTGCTGTTGTTGTCTGAGTTTATCGACAGCAATTTGTCAATTTTATTTATTTACTTACTCATGTTTAGAATACCGAAACAAAAAAAAGGTCATGAAAAAATAAAAATAAAGAATAGTGACACAGACTCCTTTATTTCCTTAAGGACCAACTTTACTGAAAAAATTTTTCTTTCTTTTAACGAAAACGAGAATAAAATTTATCGATTTGATATGAATATCATATAAATGTGTCATCGATGACAGTGTCAATTGAATATTTAAATTGTTAAAGCATGTGAAATGGGGGGAGGGGGAAAACAATGTGTCAGAACGAAAATAAAAAGGGGAATACCTATGAGATAGTATGTTAAAGTATGTCAAAGTATTTGGTAGACAGACTCTCAAAAGTGTTATCGAAAAAAAAAAAGAAGAAGAAGAAGATAAGAAATGAAATGACGGTCATGTCATGACAATAAATAAAAAAGGAATTTTTTTTCTTCTTCTTCTCAATAAAACGTATTGCAACAGAGAATGATTTCATTAATAGAGTTACATGGCAGTTATTTGAATTGAGACTTAAGTACGTTTTTAAAGTAATTCAATCAACTGCAAACAATTAATGGCAGCAGCGTGAATGGAAGCCGCTAGGCTTTGAACCGCAGCTTGAAAGTTCACTTGCATAGAATGTAACGCATGAACAAATCTGGCTGATGAGAGTGAATAGAACAGATAGACAGCCATTTATCCTGATGAGGCACTTTAAAGTACAAGTAAAGTTCTCAAACACCAAACTCGATAACGTTGTTTGGTTCTTTCAATAGCAACCTCCTTTTGTAGTCGATTGCCCAGGGGATCGCATACTGCATTACAGACAGAATTCGTTGTTTAGCCGGCCTTTCCATATGTGGAACTGGCTTCATGTCACAGAAGTCTTTGCTGTCACTTATGATATAAAGAGATTAAAATCTAATATCCATCCACACTACTCCCTCTTTCCTCTTACCCATAACATACTTTCCCAGTTCGAACACAATGCGCTGCATTTGTAGATCCCATCCCCTGAGTGTTGCGGTTTAAATGGGAATGAATGGGGATTCCTAATTGTCCTCATCATTAAACTTAAATTCATTGCAATACGTTGATAAACAGAAAGTAAAACTAAATTGGCTAAAGGACTATCTATGAAGAATAAGCCACAATTAACGTTTATGATAGGCATCGTAGGGTTTATCAAAGTAATCTTTTCGGATACGAAACCATAATCACCACAGAAATCATAGCTGGAAGCTAAAAATGTTTTGAATACTTCAAAGAATATTCTGCTTCGTTATTCCTTATTCTTTTTTTTTTTTTTTTGAAAATTTTCTTCAATTTTCATTATAGTAGGAGTTGTTTTTGTAATTTGAATCGATTTATTTAAGGAGATTGCATGTTAACCTCGTTCAAATAATAATTTTCATATTGGTTCTGCACTCTTTTATTACTTTCCCATTTAATTTGTTGCCAACTTTCACTTCTGCTTACCTTTTTTTTGTTTGGCCTCTATTTGTATAAAAATTTTCCCTTTCACCACCATACAACAACTGATAAGACAGACACACATAATGCACATGGAAATTCCCCAATAAATTTAAATTTGTTGTTGAATTGTTGAATTGTTTGATTTGCAAATACCTTTACAAATCCTTTTTCTCTGTGTTATAAAAATAGGCCACGCCACGACCACCACCACTGCTGTCACTGTCACTGTCTACCAACCAAAGTATGAGATTTTCATGTAAAATTTTTATTACAACATGACAGTGTTGTCATACGAATAAATTTTCCTATCCAACCTATGCTATTGTAATATAATTGAGTGCATGTATATGTCTATGGATGTGTGTGTTCATGTTAAGCCTACAATTATAGAAAAATTTCCTTCACTTGTCAGTGAATTTTTACGATAAACGTGTGTTCAGTGTGTTGCATAAAATTCTACAGACAGTCAAGCCCCACCTAGAGTAAAGGCACTTAAATGTTCGTCAGTCTATGTTATTTAAATTTTTTTTTTTTAGATTGTTTCCCCCTTTATTAATGCGTTTTTATTGCAACAATACAAATACAAACACGAATACACACACACACACACACACACATTAAATTGTAAATATTTACAAATCCTTTGGTACACAATTTATCTCGTTTTTTTTTTTGTTTGTCAGTCAGAAATAATCATTACAAGTGCGAGGCAGGTGTGCATAGCAGACAAGGTCAATTATAAAGTGATAAGTGGGTGTACCAAGCACCCTACAATACTAGGAAGTTATCCTAGGTAACATTTAATCGAATCACAGAAGTATACCGGGTGTAGCCTAAGCAAAGAGAATAACTTGTATATGATAACACAATTTCCCATCTAGTTTCTCAAAGAGGCACACTTAAGCTGTAGATTTAATCACAGCAATAGTAATTTGGGATCGCAGTACCAACTACTGGGCTAAATAAGTAAAGTAAGAAAACAAAATCGTTAGCATTGACATTAAAAGACTTAACCGGCCAAAACAGCATGAGAATACAACACCAGACAATAAAGGTAGCATTAGCCGAACGTTCACGGAAAGTACATTCGTGTAGCCTAAGCATAAAGAAGAACAGCAATAGTAATTTGAGATCGCAGTACCAATTGCTGGGATAAATAAGTAAAGAATACTACAAAGAGAAACCAAAAGAAGTTCCCAGAATGACTAACCAGTTCGAACAACCTGAGAATACAACACCATACGATAAAGGCAGAATTAGCCGAACGTTCACGGAAAGTACAATCGTGTCTAGCATATAAAATTCAATGAGAATGATTACGGAACCGTAATGGCCAAAAAACAACATTAGAAAATATCACCAGATAATAAAGGTAGAATTAGTCGAACGTTTACGGAACATACGTTCTGGTCAAAGGCAATAGAATGATTATCGAACTGTAATGGAATTGCGGTAAGAATTTCTATTATTTTCGTGTGCTATAAATGCCGTTATTTTTCGCGTACGTTCGGTTATTAATTTTACCTTAAATTGCCTCGTACGTAAGTCGCACATACGTTGCGTTATGTTCCGTAAATGTTCGGTTAATTTTATCTTAAGTTGTCTCCAACGTAAGTTGTACTTATGTTCCGTGAACGTTCGATTAAATCTTCTTTAAGTTATCTAATGAATCGAAAGTGTAGGCGAAAGTGGTACGCAGACGTTCCGTTACGTTCCGTGAGCGTTCGATTAATTATTCTTTAAGCTGTCTAACGAATCGAAAGTTGTGCACTACTAACGAACAGTGATGTAAGGATAGAGTGAGCATACTCGTATCGATGAAATCGATAACGTCGGTGTAGATGCAAATACTGATTAAAACGAAATTGAAAACCACAGCAACCCGCATAAAATATCTCGGGAATATCATGCCACCTGCCCCGTATAAGTGAGATAAAAGAAGCTGGAGAAAATGAATTTCCGGCAGAAATCCAGCAGATTGACATCTAAACCATAGCTGAACTTCTACGTGGAGAAGAAAAATTGCCTAGACGGACGGACTGTCCTATGAAAAGCATTGAGCAGAAAAAGTGTACTTTAAAGAATCATTGGAAACATCTCTTTCTCTCTCTCGCTCTCTCTCGCTCTCTCCCAATTCCCGAACTTAGCTATTTACTATCGTGCTGGATGATTATCGTGATTGGTGGACTCGTCTGTAATCACTGAAGAGAGCCTTCGCTAACATTATACGGACGGACGGACTATCACATACAAAGCATTGAGAAGCATTGAATACCTTAGAGAATCATTTGAAACATATCACTCTCAGTTCCTAACCTTAGTTATCACTATCGTGCTGGATGATTATCTTGAGCGAAGTGTTTGGATTGGAGAGTAGAACAAGTGTTTCACAAGTACGAAGTAAAAAATGAAACTCTCTCCCAAGAAGAAATATGGATGCTAGGACCGTGCAATCTTATATGGGAAGACGCAAACATAACAGTAGCAAACAGTAGAGATGCTGTACAGAGGTTATGTTCCTAAGCGAGGTTATGGAGAAAACTGTACTGAGAGTGTATATACAACACTTTGGGCATTGTATGAGATTGTCAACTGTCCCTGAGACAAGGCCCTAGAGAAACCTGACAGAATTCGATTGAATCTGAATTTCTCCTTTGAAAAATGGGAAAATTATCTCGCATTGTGAGGTTAGGGAGAAACATGTACTGAGAGTGTGTATATAACACCTTGGAAATTGTATGAGATTGTCAACTGTCCCTGAGACAAGGCGCTAGAGAAACCTTATGGAACTAGTAATTCGAATGAATCTGAATTTCTCCTTTGAGAAATGAGAAAATGATCTCGCATTGTGAGGTTAGGGAGAAACATGTACTGAGAGCGTGTGTACAACACCTTGGAAATTGTATGAGATTGTCAACTGTCCCTGAGACAAGGCGCTAGAGAAACCTTATGGAACTAGATCGACCATGACAAGGCGCTAGAGAAACCTTATGGAACTAGTAATTCGAATGAATCTGAATTTCTCCTTTGAGAAATGAGAAAATGATATCGCACGGGCTTCAATGGGAAGATGTCAAAGCGTAAGACGAATTAGAAGCATTTGTTCTTAAATGGATATGTCGAGCATCAGATTTCTGTGAAATCTTTGTAGAATCCATCTTAAAAACTTGGTAGTAGCCATAAGAGAACAGTGTTAACGGACAATAATTACTGATGGCCCATGGAAACTTCTCTCCCGAAACCGTTTAATATTTTTAATCTTTATTTAATTTTTTAATTCGTTTTATTTTTCTTTAACAGAATGCTTCTTTTTAATTTCTCTTTAAACATTTTCAATCTTTACACCTCATTTGCTTGAAAGTCATAGACATTGAATGAAACCTTTAGAAATCACGTTTCATTTTATAAAAATTCTTTTCTTCTGCTTTCCTTCTTTTTTTTTGTGTATTTATTTGCTTTTGTTGTTGTCGCTTATAAACTAAAGAAAAAAACGCATAGAATGTGAATGTTTATGAATAAAATAAAATTTATTTTTCATTTAATATTGTGTGTCGCACTTCATAAATATTTTTCCTTTATTTTTACAAAATCCTACAAATAATGAATGCGAACGTACAAAAGTAAATACATACACACAGAGAAGGGCAGCAGAAGAATAGTAGGGTGGTACATAAAAACAGAAAAACAAAAAAATTTATCACGTTGGTAACACTAAAGTCCATAAGAAATAGGAATTTCCATGAACAGCAAAAATTGCAAATCCCTTGGTCAAGAGTGATGCCAAGTTTTAGCAAATCTAGGTAAAATAAAGGCACTGGCTTATTAGACGTGAGACCAAGGTTCAATTCCCAGTTTAGACATCTTCAACTAAACGAAATATGAAGAAACTAATTCTTCGGCAACTTTCTCTCAGCAGGTTTCTGGCAAAAACTCTGAAAGCGAATAAAATTGCCATGAAAAGTTTCTCAAAAATCTATCGTTCGGAGTCTACCTTCAACTGTAGGACCCACCCGTCATGTATAAAATTAGCACACGCAACATAAGTGGTGTATGAAACTAGGTTGAAGTCCTAACTAAAGGGTTGTAATAACCAATTATGCATTATGTATGCAATTTTGTATTCTTGTATGGATCAGCAGCAGCTGTTTTATGCTATAGACCTACTTTAAAAATTGACTGAGAAAAAAGATCCTCTATTGAGGCGGGCATTGACCCTAATAGATTTATCATTCTTATTACGAATTGGGTTTTCAGTATTCTTACACGCAGTGTCACATTAGTTGACATATGATTGCGAAAGAGTAAGCCCCCCCCCCCCTTTTAAACAGTAGCGAGGACAGACACTACATAATAAGTTAAGAGCAGGTAATATACTGTTTCGTCCTTCCTTCAGTATAGCGGTGGAATAGGTCTTCTCTTCGATGAATTGTAAAATAAGGAATGAAATTTTCCCATTGAGTGGCAGATGACCTCTTCGTCCTACTATAGGCAGTATCCTGTGAGGACCGAGACCATATAATAAGTTGGGAGCAGAAAAAAAAAACTGTTTCGTCTTACCTTGTTTAAAATCCGGGCAGGTCCTCTCATCGTTGAGATAAATGAAATAGAATTTTCTTTAATTGCCCGCCTCATTGTGGCTAAGGAACTCCTATGCAGAGATTATTTAATCGGTTTTCAGTGTGGTGTTCGTTGTAGCCCGCAGATCCGAAATACAGCTTTCTGGTGTGTTCTTAAGATCAAGGGTTCAAAATAGTAAATACCTCGGAGTAATCCACCACCTACCAAAAAACTATCGATATTCCAAGACAAGCTTAGTTATCGATGTGATGTTTGAAAGGCATTTTAAGCCAATCTGGGTTGGGGCCTATCTGTCCTAGTAAATTAAGAGATTTTAGGAGACAATCTTATTGGCTACTCTGTCTCTGTACAGCTTTTTGAACGCATATGTACTTCAAGGGTACTACAGCGAAACTGGACTTCGTGAAGCCAGAAGCCTCTAGTTGATATCGAAAAAACAAAGCTTTTATCGAGAAAATTATAAGGAACCATGTTATCGACCTGAATGTGGCTATCTCTACCCAGTGTTTTTTACTTACTTTACTTAATTTTCCATTAACAAACTGATTAACGGATTTCGGCCTGCTTTAACACATCCTTCCATGCGCATCTGCTTCTTGCGCGCCTAGGCCAGTTGGTCACACCAATCAATGACAGGGCTTCCTTGATCTGGTCCTTCCAACTCAAACAAGGTCGTCCTCTTCACACGAAAACACAATGCAGACTACATTGCTATTGTGCGATAAGTTTCAGCGAGGTTATCATCAAACTTTTTAAGAATTGAGGTTATGTAGACCACCATCCAAACAAGTTCTGCTTAATCATTCTATCAAGCTTTGAGGACTTTTTCATAATTCATATGCTTGTTCGATTGAATATACTGTACCTAGCTGCTGATATTACCCTATTCCAGGTATTGTAAGTACAGGTAATACCAACAACATTACATAAATCACCAGGTGTTTTAATGAAAAATACGAAATAAAAATACTACGAAAGACATACACACACTTGCCTTAACTAAACCGCAAAGGCGGCTATAGAGTAGTATAGTAGTACCGCACTACCCCCCTTTAAACATGCCAAAAAATGTTGTTCAAAAAAATTGTTTGTAGCACAACCAGTTAACAAAATAGCAACAACAATCACAACAACAACAACTCACTTAATCATTAAAAGGGCTTTACCGCCCATTTAAATAATTTCAGCACTTTTAAAAGAAGGCTCACTTACTTGTATAGGGTCTTCCAACACTGGCTTCGGTACTTTGACAGTTGATAGCGGCCATTTTGTTGAAGCTAAACGTGTTAAAAACAGTCCGCTTTGCTTAAATTACCAAGGACGGATAGACATGAACCGTAAAGGACAACTTGTGTTCGCTAAATAGCCTCTAGAGCAGTAGGCAATTTACCCTAGTTGTTATCGATAAATCGTCTTTAGCGATGAGATTCTTTTTTGAATGAATGTTTAGGTAATCAAGTAAAATTATCGCATTAAAGACAATACCAATCCACATGAGATCCAAGAGCATCGAAATCATTCCAAAAAAGTTACGGTTTGAAGTGGATTCTGAGCAGGCGCCGCCTGCGGTTCATATTTCTTTGAGAACAATGTTGGTCAGGCCGTCACTGTCAAAGGCAGGCATTATAGATCAAAGATTACCAACTTCTTATGGCCTCAATTTGATGATGCGAGCACCAACGACATTTGGTTTCAATAGGACGGTCACACAGCTCATGACACATTGGATATTCTGTATTAACGATTTGAGGGCAAGGTATCCTTAGGTGGACATGATGCGACCTGGCCATTGAGATCGAGCAATTTGACCCTATTAGATGCTGTACTATCGTTTGATCATGTGGTTTGACGTCATTAAAGTTTTCCTTGTAGCAAGAAAAAGCCACAAGGCACTGCCGATGCCATCGGTCAAATTGAATGGCAAATTGAACACTGCGATTGTGCTCCTCCCAGAGAAGTCATGGCGAATTTCTCAACGATGTTATCTTCCACGCATAACGGCATCAATCGATTTTTTAAACGAAAAAAACTTGGATTTGAAGCCCTTTTGGAAAAACCCAAATATAAGACGACATGAAGCATAATATGTCCACCTGCTGGTGTTGTTGAAAGAAGAAACTACAAGTTGCTGCTGTTGTCGCTACTGTTGTTCGCTTAAATGGATTTTTGAAAACTTTTTTTTATTTCCTATTGCTTGGTTTGGTTGCTTTTCTTCCAATTTTTACTTTCAAAAATTTCTGTTTTTTTTATTGTTTTTTCTTTTAAGTTTCCAGAGAAATTGTTACAAAAAATTGTTAAGTTTTGTTGATGGTTGTAAACAACAAGAAAATAAACGCAAATTACAATGTTGCTACAACAACAACAATACACATTATGTTGAGCAGACCATAAAAAGAGAATTATTTGGCGTGTGCTTTTTTTTTCATTCGTTTTGTGTTTGCTCTTTAACAAGCATTTAAAATTGCCCAACGTAAGCCTGGCGACTACCAATCGAAATGGAGGGTACGGACGCAGATCAGCAGGACTTTGTTGAACAAATTAATCAAAGGGGAGAGAAATTATTTCATGAGACTTACTACGTGACTTTAAACATACTTTTCAAATGTATTTTGGTCAAAAGGGGGATTTTTTTGGAAGACTTAGGTTCACCAGTTTTATTGGTTTTGTTTGAAAGATTTTGAAACTTACAATTGAACTAAAAATAAACAGGTATTGAGGACACCTAGTACATAAACAAAGGTTTCATAGTGTTTTTGTACAACAACTAAATTGCCTTAAAGCTGTTAAGGTTACTCAAAACAAGAATTTAAAAATTTATTTCTTAGTAATCGATATGAAAGTGGAAATAAAAATGTGCCAATAACTCTCTCTTGCTGTTGTTGTGACAGTCTCGACAGTCCCCATGAGACACACTGTAGGGGAACTAAGTAAGCAGATTATTAAAGGTTAGCTTTCAATCTGATTTCTGAAACTAGATAAACAAATTTATTAAAGGTTACCAGCCAAGGGCCAAAATATTATGATGAAACTCCTTGACTACAAACAAAAGCATTTCAGGTTCGAATACAATCGTAGATTTTGTTTTTTTTTTTCTCCAAGTAGTCCGTACACAAGTCCTGAGTTCCTTGAGAGAGGATTACTTCCATAATAAGCTTCACAGATAGCCTAAGCAGTGTCATCTTTAAATAATCAAATACCTCAAACCAATACAGCTTCCCAGATAGCGTTGTTATAGGCAGCAAGAGAATGCAACTCTATTATTCTAGAATCTGTTAATCATAAAGGCAATGAATCCCTTCTTCAAGTAATCCGTACACAATCACTCAGACCCTCCTCAATAATAAGCTTCACAGATAGCTGAAGCAACTCAATACAATTTCCCAGATACAAATACAACAAACCAATACAATATTCCAGAGGGCGTTGTGATAGTTGCCAACAGATGGCAACTCTATTATTCTAGAATCTGTTAATCATAACGGAAATTATAATGAAAGTAATCCATACAAAAGCTTTCAAACCCTGCATAGGGGATTTCATCATTACGAGCTTTATAGATAGCCTAAGCAGTGTCATCTCTAAATAAAAAAAATACAAGAACCCAACACAATTTCCCCGTGAGCATTGTTCTAGGCAACAACACATGGCAACCGTATTATTCTAAAATCTTTTAATCATAAAGGAAATAAGCGGTTTTTCAAGTAATCCATACACAAGCCCTCACGGCCTCCTCAGGGGATTATATCAATAACAAGCTTCATATGTAGCCCATGAAGTGCCATCTCTAAATAATCAAATACAACAAACGAATACAACTTCACAGAACGCGTTGTTATAGTCGCCAACAGATGGCAACCCTATAATTCTAGAATCTTTTAATTAATAAAGGAAATAAACCCTTAAAAATGCAATCTTTTTGACGTTTTTGTACTCAAATTCTGTGTTATGAATTCGATAACAATGGTGAGTTATTATGATTCAATGTTCAGTTTTAGAACCACTATTATGGAATGCAATGTATTGCCATGTGTTTATTATGACAATTACGAAATTACATGCCATTACAAGATTTCCCCAATAATATCGGAGTATAGTGTAAGAGGTCCACAACTGAATTTTGCTGAGCTATTGAACTTTTTGTTCACACCTCGTATGTTTTCATTCATTTGCGTGCTGCACTACAATTCCTACTTGCAATTGCTTTTATTTTTAAGTTCAATATTAATTGCTTCCCGTAATTAATTTTATTTTGAAATGAGAAAAGGAAACTTAAAAAAAAAAATTTTTTAGTAGTCATGACTACCATTTGATTTGATCCTTACAACATACTTTCTTAACTTTTAGAAATTAATTAATTTCACTGAAAAGTGTTTTTTATTAAATAATCTACATAATCTTTCATAATGATTTAAAATCAAAATGTTTTACGAATTAAAATATTTGTTGGTTTATAGCCACATTGAAATTTGAAATCATAATCATATTATCGAAGCAGAACCACAATGCGTATGCAGTACCACAATGTGTATGCAGTACCACAATGCGTATGATTAATTTAAATTCAATTCAATGACCGTTATTAACTCACTAAGGCGTATGATTTATGAAATTAATCTTTAATTTCATCATGAATGGAAATAGAATGGCAATTGAAATTTTAAAAGCCACAAATGACAAGATTTAGGCCATAAAACTACTTGCAGTAGCTGTATTGATAACACTGTACTGCACGAATGAAATAAGACCACAAGACCAATCTTAAAGTTCTACAAATAACTTCTCTTAGTGTAAAGGCCGATGTAAGAATAAAACGCCGAGTTCAAACTTTAGGTCTAACATCTTAACATATTTCCTTTGAGGACCCAGATTCAGCAGTCATCGGGAACGAGCTCAGAGTGCAACTAATTACCATGAAAAAATTTTCCAAAGAGTATTGTACGGAGTAAATGTTAAACTGCATTATCATTGTGGAATAGTAATTCCAACTACAACTAATTAGCCAACACACTATCTGCTAGGCTATGGTGGCTACATTTCATTTTACTCTTCTTAAAGGGTCCATAATGACTCGAACAATCAGTTAGGTTCAGACGGAGGTAAGGCCGTTCAATGTACATTAATTTCCCAGACATAACTAGATTACAGGCTTAGTCATCAGGTCAAATATTGTTTTAATCTTCACAGATTGCCCTAAAATAAGTAGGGGAATGAGTGCTGGAAATTGTACAAAAGACCTAAGGATTTCAGGCTTTTTAAATCAAATTTGAAATTGAGTTTCTGAGAGAGGAAAGATCTCAGTTACTTGTACAATAGGTATTACAAAATAATACAGAGAGTGAAGCGGAATTCCAAGACAATACATTGTGAACAGCATCAAAGCGCATCTCTCTTAAGTCGACATCCAGAGTGAGGACTCCTTACTGATGTTACAAATAAACGAATAAAATGCAGCACAGGAATCCCTACATCTGTTGATGAATACCCACCATATCGACGCATCTGAACCGTATAGGCGTGGTTGATAGTAGTGATTGCTACATTGGCATAAGGTGAAGATATCAAAATGATACAACACCTCTTACATCATTGTCCAGTTTTTTAAGATTGACACCCCTATACTGTTTTGAAGGACACTATAACAAGCATAACTTCTTTCAGAGACCTGAACTGCAATGAGCATAGAACAAGCCTACTTTCTATTTATTTAACGATCCCGTCTAGTCTGCTGTTTTAGACCTGTGATTGACGGTAGCCCTATGACTGAAGGTAAACCTTTGATGGACAGTAGACCTGTGATTGACGGTAGACTTGTGATTGACGGTAGCCCTGTGATTGACAGTAGACCTGTGATTGACGGTAGCCCTGTGATTGATGGTAGACTTGTGATTGACAGTATACCTGTGATTGACGGTAGACCTGTGATTGACAGTAGACGTGTGATTGACGGTAGACCTGTGATTGACAGTCGACCTGTGGTGGACAGTAGACCTTTTATTGACGGTAGGCTTGTAATTGACAGTAGACCTGTGATTGACAGTAGACTTGTGATTGACAGTAGACCTGTGATTGACAGTAGACCTGTGATTGATGTCAATCCAAGTGATTCAATTTCTTCAGCTAAAATTTATTTACTAAGAGTAATTGTTTATAATTTATTATTGAAATAGTTTTATTTTCCTTTATTACAGATATTTTTATATTTTTAAGGTTAGTAATACATGATCCGATCCTTACATTGCAATTATCACTTCAAATACCAGTTTATCCCCAGGCAGGTTTGGCATTTGGATTAAATGGTGGATTTGTAATGATCGGAATATTTGGTTTGTAATTGGAGTGTGGTCTTCTGCCTCTGTCAACGAATGGTGATGCCACTGCTACTTGAGCGGACAAAGCCATTAAAGCCATGACAACAAAAACGAAGAATTTAATTCCAAACATTTTTGATTTTCTGCTGATCTTCTCGTTCTGAATACACTTCTGTTGTGAAGTCTTAAAAGATTTTTGATTGACTGATGATTATCTTATCTCAGGCAAGTCTATTTATGTGTTCAAAACAGCTGGATTTGGGTGATTTACAAAAACAAAATGAATACAAATATTTACTGATAAGGCCCATAAGAAAAAGAACCTGGGTTTTATACGGGGGGGAATTTTTTTTGAGTTGTTAATAAAACATTTTGTTTTTTATTTGTTTTTTCTTTTTATTTTAAAATGAGTATTCCGTCTTTGTTATATCAACGCAACGGGGATTTCCCCAAGCCCCCTACACAGTATTATAGGAGTATGGGAACGCCCAACGAATCAGAACGTAAATGTTTAAATAAAATTTTAATTTTTATGTTGCTCTCTTCC
The DNA here is from genome assembly GCA_005959815.1 of Sarcophaga bullata. Classification (NCBI taxonomy): domain Eukaryota; kingdom Metazoa; phylum Arthropoda; class Insecta; order Diptera; family Sarcophagidae; genus Sarcophaga; species Sarcophaga bullata. The sequence goes on along the minus strand of QOCX01002179.1, from coordinate 2,071 downwards.
ATTGTGATTTCCCCTTATTATTGTATTTGTAACGGTTGTTAACGCCATTATTTTCCGGTTATTATTAACGGCCATTAACAACGCTACGTTATTTTGTTTTTTACTTCACCGCATTCGCTGCTGCTGCTGTTTGTTGGGACCCTTGGAAGTAAGAATTGAAATAATAAAGAACGGTGGATAGGGATAGTGGAACAGGAGAAGTAGAAGGAAAAAGTATTTTTTTTTTAATTCATTTTAAAACAAAACATCGTATAACGTCCACCATAACTGACCTCATCCACGAAACGAATTGGTCAACGTATAAAGTTTTCCTTCTGTTTTCTTTTGTTCTCTTTTCTCTCTTCAATTTCATTTTGTTTTACAATTAACGAGTACCACTACTCGGTACGTATTATTTTATCTTTTGTTCATCTCTGTAGCGAAAGGGGGCGGTTGCTTTGGTCTAAAGGATGTTGTTAATAAAAATTCTTCTTCCTCCCCCCTATATTACATTGTGGCCAGCTTGTCGTGGCTTGTTCCTTTATGTTCCGTCCCGATATGATACAAGGAAGTTCAAATTCATTTTTTTATTTATGTTTTGGTGACAATAACGAGGAAAGCGGAAAACTGATTGCACTTTTATTGATAAAAAAAAGCAAAAGTTGGGGTTCTTTCTTTAACAAACCGGACAGAGATATTGAGAAAGAGAGAGAGAGAGCCATTGATAATCAAACCACGATGTTCATACTGCTCTTTACTTTTGAAAATTTAAATTTAATTTAAATTTAAAATCTAACTCAATAGCAGAGATTAACGTTCATCCTCTTTGAAATTGAATACACGTTGGATAACAAATTTAAAATTCTCTGACATTGGAGAGCTCAATGGGATCTTAACAACTACAAAATGGTTTATCGAACTCTATAACTGTGCATTAAAAACTTATCGCTATATAGCTAAACACAGTACAGAGGTTTACACGATTGGCCATCACTGGTGCTCTGAAGTTCACGAGAGTTCGTGATTATTTTGTCTCTAAAACCATTGGGCATCTTCCTTTAAAACGTTGCTGCTTCAACTGCACTGAGCCTTAAGGCCATGTACGATAGGACACGCTTCAGTAGTATATGCAGTAGAACTGAATCACCCGGGTTTTCTAATGCAACCACATGCCATTAGAAACTATTTTCGGACGAACATACAAAACTCATACCCGCACACGGAAAGAGTTGGTTGCTGAAGCTTTCATCGGTGATGGTGATACAACGATCTTCACCGGTATGTTTCAAAAATGAAATGTAGAACTGGATCTGGGGTCTATTTCAATATAAGCTGGTACAGAACGGGTCATACAGATTACCTAAACAGGCCAGCGTATTTCAGAAGGCGATATTTGCTATTGAACAAGCTATACGTATGATTTAAGCCAGTAACCCACCTCTTTTGTTTTTGATCATATGTGTAGACAACAATCAAAGCGCTGGGATGCCACCGCGTCAAATCAAACGGCGTCAGTAGTTACATGAACTCTCTACATCGTATTCATCGATGCGACACCCGCCTCTACTGGATTCCGGGCTTCCGTGGCATAGAAGGAAACGAAAAAACGGACGAACTGGCACAGAAGAAATCGGAGATGTCTGAGGAAAAAGCGATAGAGGGGATATATGTACCTCTACTAGAATACTTTTTCAGTAGCCGAATTTCATAACTGCTGTGTCCAGCAAAGCACAGTAGGAAAACCAAGGAACTACTTGGGTACGACAAGAGAGCTGTTCATATATTTTAACAGGAATTTTAACGGAATACTGTACTATTTGCAGTTTCGTTGACAAGCTCAGTCTGACCCACCAGGATTACTTACCGTTAGGCGAGTGCCCTGCACTTCACGATAGACGTCTTTAGTTTTTTAGTTACAGAACGTTTGCACGTCTGGACATGGTGACGAACGTGCTCCTAAGGGAATTCGCCGGTTTCCATTTTGTCTGCAACCACCAGGATTACTGCAGAAGCTGCCATTCATCTGAGTGACCTGCACTTCAGCATAGATCGTCATCGTTTTAAGGACACACGTTTGAAAATCTGGCGGTTG
>QOCX01002177.1:0-24370 GCA_005959815.1 Sarcophaga bullata | reverse complement strand
AGGCTGGTTGCTTAAAATACAAACTAAAGTCCTTAAATTTCTAAAGGTTTTTAATCAACACCCTGTTGTAGAACGCTGACTAGTAAATAATTAAAGGAAGTATAGAAAAACTGAACAATATAATGCCATTCTAAAACTACCCATAATTCTTCAATTTACTTTAAATTTGAAAATAATTGAAAGCCCTTTAATCATGATGATAATGCCTGCGGGTCAATTTTTAAAGAGTTGATGAACGGTCTCATGATTTATTGACCGTAAATGTGTTATGAATGGTGTTCCAATTAATCACAGCTACTTATATTAATAAATAATAATAAAACGAGAATAAAGAATGCCTATATAAAAAAAAATAATATTTTACAATAAATAATCCAGTATGTGGTTACAAAGAAAATGTGCAGACAGCAGAAAAACGATATAAAAGTCCAAGTGAATGCAAATTTTCTTTGCATTTTTTAATGAAAAGACTAATTGTTGTGTTCACACCTATTAAAAGATAAAAAAAAGACAACAAAAACAAAAACAAAAACAAAAAACAAAAACAAAAGTTTTTATTTAAAACAGTTTATTAACGTATATGGGGGAGGGGGGTACACCGTTGTTTAAATAGGCTACCGAAGCGTAACCATTTTATGTGAACAATAAAGACACTCACTCACAATGGTGGTGATATGCTTGCGCTTAAGCGGCGCCTGCAGGATGTTTAATTATGCAAAAGAGCAACGAGTGATTTTTATTAATTGAACGTTGGTCGATTTATTAGAGTGGGGCTAGCCATGTTCACAGGCCATGCCAATGAAAGATAGATGCAACAGTATCTCGATTGAGTTAAAACCAAAGTAAATTCAAAAAAAAAAAAAACACTCATGTTTTTGTTTGTGTTGTTGTTATAGTTACTGTTGTTCTGTACTGTTCTGAGAAGTGGTATACCGGATAGCTTGTTAAGTTGAAATGTTTGTTAACTGATAGCTCAAACGTTATTAACCGTTTGTAATTATTCGTTCGTATCCACTTGAGGTGGCCGTTGTTGATGATGTTAAGGATGATGATGTTGATGATACTGTTGCTGCTTGAACAACTTTGTGACAAATAGTGTTGCGGTATTGATAGCAGACATATCTTTCGTTTCGTTCTTTTTTTCTCCTCTTCTTTGGTTTGTTATTGAGACTACATTGTGAATGTGTTGTGTAACAATAAGTTTGAATAAATCTAAATGGAAGAAATGAAATGCCTTTTGTCGTCCTAAGCAGTCTACTAGAACGATTGGAAAACTGTTGTAATTTTTTTTTTTTTAATTTTCAAAGTCAGTATTTTGTTGTTCAATGCTGAATTATTTTAAAGGTAAAAATATCAAGAGCAAACAAGCAAACAAAAAAAAAAAAAAAAAAACGACAAGAGTAACTCAAGTCATGCACTTAATCACTACAAGTGGTTGTGGTTTATGCAGCCATACTATTCTGCATGCACGGTGAAATCTTCTCTTTAGCCAGCGTAAGTGTATCTACTGCTGTATAGGGAAGAGAATATGCAACATGATTAAGATCATTCATCATTCTTGGCTTTCGCATAATTTCTTTGCTGGAAACTTCATTAGAGTGTTTCGTGGCTATGCTGGTTTAGAACTGAATATTCTGAAACAGAAAAATATGAAAATGAATACTGCATTGCATGCCTGCATGCATGCAGTCAGTCGTCTGCCAATGATGCTTAAAGCCTACCTTTTTACTGGAATTTTGTTTAGTTTTTTTTTTGTTTTCAATTTCTTTTGCTTGTTAAATAAGTTGGCATAAAGTAAAAATAATTCTGCCTTGATGCTGCTGTCGGCGTTAGTGCAGCTGCGTTCTTTAGTGCTGTGGGTTGTGTTTAGCCTGTTGCAATTCAAGGAAGTCTTAACAATTTCATCTAAAGTGTTTTAAATAATATTTTGTTAAAAAAATTGCGTGTATCATGAAACAAGCTGCACACGTCATGTGTTTAATTTAATTCTTTTTTTCTTGTTGTTGTTGCATTAGTTCTGTATCATATTATAAGTATGTGCCCTTGTTGCCCCCTTGGCAATATGTAATTTGACCATTATCTGATTTTGCTGTTCTAATATAAAATACGTGTATGGTTTAGATTACGTATAGAAATCTGGACATGGATCACACAACAATACAATGTTTGTATGTATGTATGTATGTATGTATATACACAGTAGTAGTAGTAGTAGTAGTAGTAGTTGTATATTGCAAAACGTTTAGCCTATTTCTAAAGGGCAAATAAGCAATTCATTTGACATTTCCATGAACTTATAAATCATCAAAGAAGCTATAATTAATGCTGAGTAGCTAAGGCTACTATAATTAAAAGTTGAAGGTCGTAATGTACATATACACCTAAGAAAACTAACACCAAAAAAAATACAATTTGATACTGCAAATGGTGTTAAGTTTAAGGGGAAACATTAGGCACTGATTTGATTCTAGTAGGCAATGTGTTGACTTATTACGTATGAGGCCACGGTTCAAATTCCAAGTCAGACATTTCAAACAAAATGAAATACGAAAAAAATATTTCTTCGGAGACTTCCTCCCATCAGATTTCTAGTAAAATCTGGGAGAGTACATAAAATTGCCATGAAAAGCTTATCATAAAATCTGTCGTTCAGAGCCCACTCATGGATCAAATTAACACACACAACATAAGTGATGCTAGAAGCTAATCCTAACTGAAGCGTTGCAACAATTATGTGCGTATAACAAAGTTTATATGTACATATGTACGTATAATAAAGTCGAACAATTTAATAATCTGATCTAGGCGGACATCAGTAGAGACAGAACTAGTTTCTGTATCGTGAGGACTTAGAATGATTTTTGGGCTCAGATTTGATACAACATAGTAGATATGAATGTAACAAGATCTCCAACCCGATTAAAGCTGAGTCTGTCTGAATAACGTCTTTTACGGCTAAAAATATCCGATGGATGGCTTTAGAAAACACTGTAAACTCATATCTGCTTATGTATTCGTAATTCTCTATTGGTGTGAAACATTGATGGCCATCTGAACATGTAGATCGGTGCATGATTGAAGTTGTTATATTGCGAATGTCATTTAGAAATCTAATCTCATAATGTCTACCCAATATTACGAGAATGAGGGATTTTCAGTGACTATTCATGGTTCAGATGGTTCGGTAGGTGGCAGGCAGCTGGGAACTGTTACCTACTAAAAGGATATTGTGGTTAACTTGTTTCCTCATAGAATTGGTCTACGATGGTTGCGTTTCTAAGAGCATTATTCTGTATGGTTAGAGTTTCTTCCATTTGTTGTAACCTAGAAACGAAATCTAAGCCAGCTCTACATAGGTAAGGAAAGAGCATAAGTGGTTGCTTTCATATTTTTCTATGAGAACTTTGTTCCTCTTTGCTGACATACGAGACATACGACGAAAAGGGCAAGAGTTGTCAAAATTCACTGCAAAGCATTCGATTATCTGACTGTTGTAAATTTTTCAACCAAATGTAAAAATACGTACATAAGTGTGTCGTTAATGCATCTTAGAAGGAAACATATTTGTGTTTACAAGTATGTATACCAGAATTTTAAAAACAGTACCCGGAAGTTAGTCAAGACAATAGGATTACTGAAGACAGCTTCTGAGAAGCTATCCAACATCAGTTGAGGACAGTACAATAAATCAAATGGTACTTAATGAACAATAAAACATTTTTCTTGATTTCCATTTCCAGAAAACATCGATGTAGTTTGTAAAAAAAAATCGATGTATTTTTCTAATGCAATCACTAACACAGCCACAATTTGATAGAGAGTGCACAATATGCAGGTTCAAGCTCCTCATATTCACATTTGAAAGGCAAGAAAGTAATACCAATAAACGAAAATCAATGTATTCTTCCTTGTAATTGTAAATTTATTGGGAATCTCTGAGTAGGAGAGAGAGAGAGAGAGAGAGAGGGATTTCTTTACAATTTTCTTAAAATTTTTTTTGGTATTTTATTTGTCTGTTGTCATCAAAAAGTTAAATTTTTTTTTTTTTTTTTTTGATAAGCTTTTTGGTTTAATAAAAATCATATCTTTCATCTTCAAAAGTTAATTATTGTGTCAATCATGTGTGATTTATTTTAAATTAAAATTGTTTTTTTTTTTTTATAAAATTCTTATCTTTCTTTTGATTTTAATATTTCTTTGATACTCAAAATTTTCTTTTTTGTTTATCTTTTAAAGTCTACAACTTTAAAGATAAGTACATACGAGTAAAAAAAAAAATTCATATCTTGGCATAAGTCAAAACGGGCGATTCTATTTCAGTATATAAAATTAAACATTCAAAGTACTTTTCATTTCCTTAGTAAGAATTCATTTTGATGTGCCTTGCTGTTTCTTAGTGGCGTAGGCTAGAACATTAGGTAAGGATCGTGATTTGTTTCCCATCAGGTATGCTCTGTGTGTGCAAACTATATCGAGCGTAAGTCATTTAGTTCCTGTCCGTAATATAACTAAAGAACAAAATGACAGTCATTTTGTCAAGTTGTTTCTTTATGCCAACATTTAAGGAATGCATTCCTCTCTCCGGAACACATTCTAAAACTACATAGAAGTTTGCTGCAACTGAGTAAAATTTGAACGAACGTCTTCCTTTGTAACTTATTTTGGAAACAATTGGCCACTCAACTACGGACGAATTAGTTTTTAGACAAAGAGCATCATTATTTCAAAAACCGCATGCCATTTTGGTAAGAAAAGAGCACTTCAGCACTGACAATTAAGCCTCGTCACTTTAATAGGTCATAATAATCGAAGTGATTAGTACTTAGTTGAGAACAGAGAATCAGCAATAAATACAGTTGTCGTTATTCATATCGGAACTCATGAAATTTTGAGTATGACGTGAGTCAACAGTAATTGAAATTTAACCATACGCCTGATTCATTATGACTTTATAAGCACAAGTTACAATTGGAGTATGCAGTACACACGTTGGACATCGAACTCATCAACATATCGAAATATGTTTGACTTCATACTCCCATACTCCATTCAGATTCCTCAATTTAGAAAATACTTAGAATACTCAAATATGATTCGAGTGATTCGAATCATTCATCAACAATTTACAAGTTCTTAATTATTGTTGCATTTACAAATAAAAGCAAAAAGACGCACAAGCAGAAAACACAGAGCAGCAAACAGAGCAAACACCACAACCTTTCTGCGTGAGTATTGTAGTGTTCGTACGCGATTGCATACTTATTTGTGCATTCTTGTAATATGTGAGTCATAGCAGACTAGCGTTAGCGTTAAGGTATTGGATATGAGGGATACCTTAAAACTTTTGAATCTGCCAGTAATATGAGTATGATAATAAAATAATATGGAATGCGTATAAGTATCAGAAATTCATGAGTATGCATATTGAATACTCATTGCTCCTGATCCCTGTTTGAGAGGCCTTAAATTCTTGTGTCAGTGCACCGGCTCTAGTAGAAATTTGAATTCATACTTGTGGTCGACATGAACTATTAATATCCAGTACGCCTCAAATCAATCGCTTTATGACAGAGAAGATGTTTAGGATTGTCCCTTTCTTCTTGTAATGATGAAGCTTCTGCAGAAATCTTTTATAAAGAAAATTGTCAACCTTCGGGCACACCCACAGTATATGCATTGAAATTAAGATGGATTCGAGATAGTTTTATTGTCCATCCATCAACAAAGGAACAGATGTGTCTGTTTCCTCCACAAATACCTGCAGTTGCTTATATTCCATTTGAGAATGAGTGAAAAAGTGATGTGCGAATCTAGTTCATGATCCTAACTAAAGGGTTGTAATGACCAATTATGTATGCAAGTAGAGCTTGAAGACATAAGTGATGTTTCACCGTCATTTCGTTGACATATTCAACTGGGTTTGATTAGCATTCCCTCTTCGTATAAAAATCTCTGGCCAATCTTCTGCTGAAGTAAGCCTAATGAGATGAATTTTAAATTATAAGGGCACCAATCTCTAAAGGAAAATAATTAATATTTATCTATATATTAAGGCTCATCTGAATCCTGTATATTGTGGAAATCCACAATGAATTTGATGGCGAAACTATTTATCAATTTAGTAGCCAAATAAATTGTTGGTTAATTAAATTTTGGTTAATCCAACACTTCCAACCTTATTAACAAACATTTCAACTTCAGGAAGCTCAATTGATGTTTAACATAAAAACTCCATTTTGATATGCACACACATGCACAATATTTGGATGATGATGTTTATGAGAATTTTTCATTTCAGGTAACCTATAGGAAGTAATATGCATTATATAAGTAATATCCATACAATATCTACATACATATAGACAGACATATGGATCTTTTATATACTGGCTGGTAAATTTTTATGTAAAACAAATTCTATTTGAATTTGTAGTCTGCATTGGAAAATATTATGAAACGAAGGATATTCAAGAAGAGTGTGTATATGCTTGGGTGCCTATTTGTCTATGCAAATCAATAGTCGTAGATTATTTATAAATCACAAAAAGAAGAAGAAAAATCCAAATGATAAAAACAAAAAGAAATTTGTTGTCTGTACTCCCACATTTGATTTGTGCATTAAGTTTCCTTTTTTTATTCTTTTTTTTTTTTTTTGTTTTAATCATTTTAAAGACAAAACAATAACTAAAATTTGTGATATTTTTTCTATAAATTCAAAAAATCGATTCAGGAGATAAGATTTACTTGGACTTCAACGTCAACGTAGTATAATAAGGCGGGTATTGGCTTATTAGACTTGGAGGCCAGGTTCGAAACCAGGGTCAAACATCTCCGAACAAAAGGAAAATGAAAGATGGCCAATTATGTATGGCCAATTATGATAAGAAATCAGGGCCTACTTAATGGAATTACAATGTAGCAATTACGACGCCTTAATATTGGCATACTACGTGATATATTTTGCTTCCTCTTTCTAATATGGCAAAGCATTCGTGGAAGCGGTCATCAGGAGAAATGAAGGTGGGAAGACACAAGGCGAGACCAGCAGCCAGGAGACCAAAGGGCATGATGCCAGAGACGGTCCAGGGAGGGAAAGGGGGCTATTTTATATTCATATAACGTTGAATTAAATAATGTAATGTTTATTGTAGTTCGTGAGTGAATTTGAAGACACGGTCCAAGTAAAGTCTTTCAAATTTTTATTCCGTTGGAATTATTAAAGGAAAGTTGCGGCAGGTGAAGGTTATCTTGGCATTAATGAATTAGATTAACTTTGGATATTCTACAGTCATAGTCATATGTCACTACTTAAGTGGTGTCGCGTACTGAATGTGAGGTTAAATTACAGCCCAGACATCTCGAACAAAACGGAATAAGAAAAAATAATTTCTTTCGGGCGACTTCCTCTCAGCAAGACTTCGGCAAAATCTCTGAGAATTAAAATACAAATTGGACACGACTTCAATGTGTTAGGTGCCTCTACTTATGTTTAAAATTAACACACACAATATGATGGAGGTGAGTAAGATAGATGTTAATCCTCGTGACTAGAGGATTGTAAAGCCAATATATGTAATCTCGTCACAGTGATGCTACTGTACAACAAGTTTCAGATGATCTAAGTAGAATAGTTCCAGTTTGAAAGCAACAATAAGAGAGAGGTGGGAGAAACCTTATTCTTTGAAATGATTGAAGAAAGGTTATACAAACACTAATCATAAATGTTGAACAGCACAACAAAAAAAAATTCTCTAGATAAAGTTTCACTTTAGAAGCAACAATAGTAGAGAAGTTGGTGTAACGTCCAATAGGTTTCTGCTTTGGAATTATTAAGGAAAAGCAATACAATTACCAATGCCGCAGGGATATGTGGATCAGACTGCAGGGTTGCAAGAACGTTACGGCCAAAGGTCAATTGTACAGATAAGAAACTAATGTTAAGCATTAGTAGGAGGGAGTTAGGAGGTGCACTAAGAGCTTTAACAAGGCTTAACTACTTTAGCTACAAGATCAAGAGAGGCAACATGTAGCTTATATGTTATGTGAAGAAGCAGAAGTTATAGTAGAAGGTATTGTATGTTATTGTCTTTGTATACAGGAATGTTGGCAATTTACTAAAGTAATAAAACTGAATGATCTAACATTAAAGTCACCGTAGTCTAGTAGGTAATGTGTTGGTTTATTAGTAGTATTTCCATTGAACATAAGGACCATTCCAATTTATTATTCAAAAATATTGTGCATATACTTACAAACATTAGATGACATTTAATTTATTTGAACTTCAAAAGCGTTCTATACAACTCCGAGAATTCTTTAAATCCTAAATTTATCTCTCAACTGTGAAAATTTCATTACATTTGATTTTCTTCTCATTTTTATTTTTAAAGTCGGCATTATTTAACACACATACTGGATCAAATGATTTTCTAAAAATCTTAACTTTTTTTTCCTTCAGTTAGTTTTTGTTGTAAGAAACAAAAAAATAGAAATGCACTGTGCCATTATTATAAATAAATATAAATTTTTATATTACCAACCAACCATTGTATATTATAAAATAAATAAATACTTGCATACAAGTACATACATATGTATTGTACTCGTATGTTTATGCATGTGTAGCAAACTTTGTATTATAGAAATAATCATCTGTATATAAGTGTAGAAAATTAAATGGCACTCTTCTAAAATATATATAACAAAATACATTCCATAAAATAAAATCATACAGTGGGACGTTGTCACAATGTAAGTAAACGCTCATATATGTGTTCACAAAAAAACTGTTACTCGATATCGAATTACAAAATTCTGTTGCTTATAAATTCACATCATTTTCCAAATAATGTAAGGATGTTTACTATTCATTATATGGCCCACTGTATAAGTTCTCGTATATGCGAATAAGTATTATTTGTACAAGTATTTCAACTTATCGTACGTCAAATAAACTCAAATACACTTATTGAATAATAGGATACTAAGGCTTAGCTGCCTGCTTAAATAAAATTCTAGAAAATATTCCCTTTTTTGCTTATTTTTTTTTGGATTTGGTATGTCATTAATTTTTTTTATTTCATTCTTTCTTTCTATTGTTCGTTTAAATAAATACTATTTATCTGAGAGAGAATTTTGTCTTTTAGATATGCTCATAGCACGCTGTAGTATATTCACTTACATACGAGTAGGTAGTGTAAACAGTTATTCGAAGTTCATAAGTAATCAAAATTTATGTGGTTTTTTTTGAATATTTTTTGTACCTTTGTTGTGTGGCAATAAATTGCAGATAAAGTAACGGTAAACAGTAATGGTTAAAAACTAATAGAAATAAGAAATTAACTTTAAACTTTAAGCCTTAAAAGAAGTGGAAAAATAATTGTAAGTAGGAGAGTGCTACTGTAGAACTATTTAATATCTATAACCAATGGTCAATGGGACTCGCCTGAGTGCTTAGAATACAATGTCCAATAATGACTTTAACAACGATAATAGCCCCTCCCTGTCCCTTCTATTTGAACCTGGTCAGAATCTGCTCATGCTGCATTAGCAGAATCTCTAACCCAAATTGTTAATTCTAAGGCTTAGTCACCGCCAATGAAATTTCGCCGAAGTGTAGCTCAATCTATTGACCCTCATTGATTGGCCAATTTTTGTGTATTCACGGAGTACCCTACAGATAGAATTGACTGTGATTTTATTAGTGATATTTCATCTCATTGGGAAGACTGGCAGCAAGTCTGGTTATAATTAAGAAAAAAAAAACTTGAATAATACAAGCCCCGAAGCCAGCACTTCCTAAAACTCTTCAGACTGTGATAATCATTATAAACTTTGCCGAAGACGAATTCCGTATCAGAGTATATCAAATGGAAATCTACGTATATTTACTGGCAGTTAAGTTGACATTAGATTCCTAAAGAATGTGTACAAAATATCTAAGATTGTCCAAGAATGCCTGGTATGTCTGGAGACGGTAGCCCTCATATGATTTTCTGAGACAGGGATATTAAAGGTAGCAATAATGAGGTGAAGTTATCGTAGTCTAGCAGGTAGTGTGTTAGCTTATTAAATATGAGGCCTCAGTTCAAATCCCCCGGTCAGGCATCTACAACAAAACGAAATACAAAAAAAAATTTCTACGGTAACTCCTTCTCAGTAGATTTCTGGCAAGAATTTTGAAATTGCCATTAAAAGTTTTTTAAAAAATCTGTCGTTTGTAATCAATTTAAACTGTAGATCACCGCCACTCATAGTATAAAATTGACACACACACGGCATAATCGGTGTTTAGTGATTGTAAGTGACGCAATTATGCTATGTAAAGTAGCATTAGATTCCTGAAGAGTGTATACCAAATATCTAATAATTGTCAGGAACGAAGGGTATGTCTGGAGATACCAGCGGTATTTTATGCTGCCTTCATTTCGTTTTTCTGACCAAGCAATGTTGGCATTCCTCTGCCGAAGTTTAAAGAAATTGCCTTGAAGCTGGCAAGCATTCCTTTGCCGCAAGAGAAAGATTGTATAATTTACCACTTGTAGTGAGATAGATCATATGGGTACAGGCAGAACAATATTTGCTATGGAACGCACATTAGAATAGGACCATGATATCTGGATTGCACATACAGAAGCTGTAATGACCAGGAAGAAATGGGTTCCCTCTTAGTGTTAGGCACTTGGACTAGAACGAGGGATTCTTGCCCATCCCGAATGCTGGAACACCTCTCTATCGACTTCTCGCAGAATTGATTGAAGACCAGGGGAAGGATGTTACGGAGTCCAAATGAACACCTTCTCTGTTATTATCAGGCACAGGGATTCTAGGAATGAAGCTTCTTTGCCCTGTCAGATATCTTAAATGAAAGAGACGTCTGATTTGAACAGTCTCAAACTTTATAAGACTTCCAATTATGACGTAATATGGATGTCATTAACGAGAAATTATAGGACTTAAGTAAACCTATGCTCTTCGTATACCTCGTATACTTCGTCTCAGTATTGTAAAAAATGAGTTTGCAAGAGAACTGACATCAGTTTCTCTTAATAAATACCCAAACCTCACTCTGTCTAGAAAATTTCAGTAACAACCGAAGAAAAACCTCATCCGATGTTAAATTACATGATGATCTTGGTGGCTAGTGGCATAAGGATTTTGTTAAGATTAAATTTTAAAAACTGCCCTCGTATTGTGATACCTTTATAAAGGTATAATATGAATCAGCATCCTTCTATAATGCGCTCATTTACAATGCGATTCAAATGGCAAACAATTATTTTTTTTTTTTTTTTTTTTTTCAAAATTTTCATTAAACATTAACCTCTTTGTGGCCTCTGTTGCCATCATCATGTAATTATGTTATTTCTTCGTATTTTTGTTTCTTTTTCTTTTTTTTATTATAAAACGCTAAAGACCAAAAGTGTAAAAATATTTGAAAAATTAATTTTAACCGAAATGCGCTTAACAGCATAAAACAAAAAAAACACAAACAACAAACAACAAAAAAAAAAGAAAACGAATATTTATTCATAAAACTTTCATAAATTTTTACATAAATTACATCCATAACAGCTTCATTGTATTGCAAAGGGAAGAATATTCAATTGTTCACGCACCAATCACCGCTATTTTCATTATGATAGATAATATGATGTGTAAGCTGTAAGTATGTAGAGTGTATGTAGAGTATGTAGAGTGTATAAACATAAGTAGTGGTTTATGCCAACTAAAAATGTTTTCATCATAAAACTTGATTGTGGTCATTAGGTTGCATTCACTATGAATTCCCATTAAAATAGTTTTTCAGTAACAAGTTGGTTAAAATCGTGGTTATTGCTCAATTAAGTTTGGAGTCTCTCTCAAAACTGTTTTCATACACACACACACACGCACGCACACATAATATGTGTAAATTTTTACAATATTTTTGGTGATAAAAAATTTTGTAATGAACACACACATGGGAACATTTCTGAACATTTCTGAATATTTCTGAATATTTGTACAAATTCTCTCTAATTTTTTCCCCCTTTATTTTCTTTACCAATTAAATTGAGTTTAATTTTAACAGAATTAAGTTGTGTTCATAATGTAAGCGCGTTTTGGGGTTTATGAAAAGCCTTAAAAACTGGGAAATATAGCGATTATCACTCTGAGCCTGAAAGGAATAAATCGACAATGAAATATAGAACGACGTACTTCAATCGAAGCAGAATTGAATGCACTTAACAGTTTTTCATTGAGACATTGAACGAATATCTGCGCATAGAGGATGATCTATGACCATGTGAATAATGGCCATAAAAGCGATTATTTGAAGAGCTGCTGACTAAAAAAGATTATTTATCGATATGCCCATATGAAATCCGATATCGGCCGTTTTATGCCATTGAAAATAAATCCAGTATGAAATTCCTTCTAGTAACTCTTTAGATTGGTCAATAATCATACTATGATAAATATTTATTCCTTATTTCGGGTCTTTCATTAAGCATTTCCTATGTTAAATTAAAAAAATAAATTAGGTTTGTGATATCATTGACAATTTATCGTCGTTTAAGTATCCGCCGACTTCTCTGGGTGGTGTCCATTCAAAATATCAAATATCTCGTGGCTTTGGCATATAAATCAGTTTGAATTTGAACGATTTGAAGACCCTTGTGGTGTCGCTTAAAAAAACCCATAAGAATCGCATGCTCGCTGTGAAAAGTTTACATCATCTCCTTGCCAAATGACCATGGTCTCAAATTGCTCGTGCAGAATAGCTAATGTAGGCATTAGCTGTGTAGTACATAGCGCTATCCTAATTAAACCACATGTTTTAGGTATCCAGATCATTCAAATTAGGCCTAAAATATTGGTAATCAATGTAAAGTAAACGCCGTTGGCAGCCGTTGGTGTCTGAAACTCCTCGTTCTAGCCACTAGCCACTATAAACAGAAACTTTTCGAGACACATTGGTTGATATTGGATCAACCCACGTTGCCTATGGTTTCTGGGCAAATCAGGAAGCAAAATTTTGGCAAAGTTAAGTTGGTGCAAAAAGCCGATTTCTTACGGGCGACCATGAAATCTGCCTCGAATTTTACTGCATTCTTTACGAACAGCGATATTATTTTCCATAATTTTTGCTTTTTGGCAACATATGCAATTGGGCCGATCGTTTACTGAAATTCATACTTCATAATTGTCATTATAAGTTCTGAGAAACTTTTCTTGCAATTTATTTTCTTCTCAGTTTTTGCCAGAAATCTGCTGAGAGGAAGTCGCGTAAGAAATATTTTTTTTGTTCATTTCGCTTTGCCTAACCCAGAATTTGTACCGTGGTCTCACATCTAATAGGCAACACACTACTTCTAGACTACGACGATTTCACACAACTATTGCATTGCGAATAGTCTTCTAGGGAGGATTATTAGGGCGATCGTAAAGGGAAGAAGCGTTCAGAACGGTATTTTTTATATAAAATACTGTTGGCGGCCCATGATGGTTTGGTCGATGCAGGACTGAATAAATGCAATTAATTTGACAGATGTAGCTTCAACAAGATGACTGTTATCACCCTTCAAAATTTGGTAGACCCTGTTGCAATACTGATATAACTCCAGTGGCCAGGTGGCTTATTCCTTCACTACTTGGTTGCTACATACATACATATTGTTAAGTTTTTACCTTTTAAAAACATTTGATATATGAACTCTTAGATTGGAATTGAAAATAAAAATAAATTTGTGTTTAGTTTTCAATTAAATCTTTATTATTCGTACAATTTTGTGTGCCACTGTTCACAACTGTATTAATAACAATTACGATACAATTGTCTGCTGATCTTTTTAACGGAGATCTCAAAGCACGATTGCTTACTTCACAGGCACAGCGTCTTCACACAAGACTTGTCTTACTCTGACTTTTCTTGCTTTGCCTGCGTCTTTTATATAGCCACGTAAACAGTCTGATGAATGTTCTCGTAGGCCGAAGGTTCGAGTCTTTGCCTTCTGAGAATTCTATGAATGTAAACAACATTTTTGCATTCATACATGCTTACTGCTTGTTGTTAGTGTAGGTTGTCTACGTTTGTCCCAGCAATGCTGTTTGTGTTTGTTGGTTTACTTGTTTATCCCTTTTCGTTATACTGATGTTGTTGTTTTTATTTTTGTATCAAGTAAACAAGTCAGAATCCGCGGAGAGGGAGGAGCGGACTAACGTCGAAAAAGTCAATTGCACTTATGTTATTAGATGAATACTATTTCCACTTTGTCTATCAGCTAGGCGTCGGTAAGCTACGTTCGGCCCCGTTTTCTATTCTTCCAATATTTTACCCCTCCTTAAGTCTTTTAAGAACTTTTATCGTTTCGAAAGATACTATGTAATCACGATGCCCGTTGTAAGCTGTTCCTTCCTTTCCGTTCGGCCATAAATTGGAACTGGCCCAGTTTACTTTTTCTCTACATAATTACCCAACAGCGAGTAGGGGACAATCATCTATAATTGCTTTGCTAAGTTTATTAACTTTCATTTTTTTAAAATTTTTTTACAATCGAAGTCATTTTTCTAAAGCCACTTTTAATATTTTTGCATTGTTAATAACACACAGTTAGGGTTATGTTCCTAATTTCTTAATTAATTTTAATAGGCACTTTAGGGAAGAAAACAATTGTCAGCCGATAAAACTACAAAATGCAGAAGAGCAACCAACAGATAAATTAACGGCATTGTTGTCGAAGTAATTGATACAAAATTATCAAATAATTATTAAAACAATAGACTACAGTGCACTGTGTCGGTAATTTGATTATTAAGAACCCACCCTTATTGTTGAATAAATCATAAAATTAATGGTTGTTGTCATTTGCTGGTGGTACAAAAACAAAAAAACAAAAAAAAAAAGTATTAATTATGCACTCTATCTCTCTTTCTTTTTTCTCCTCTCATTATGCCGCTATCAAATCATGATAATCAATTCAATTCATTTCAAACACAAATCAATTCATTTTAGGTCTCCCATTACAATTAACTTGTGGTAATTAATGGCTGCACTGAACGACAATGTCTTAATTTAATGCTGCTGTTAATTTTTAGGAATTCAAGAATAATTTGTTTGCTAAATGGATTTTAATTAATTTATTATGCCCTGTTTATTGAAGACAAGGTATAATTCATTACATACAATACACTCGTACATACATACATACCTAATACAACTTATTGTTTATTCCTATTGTATGTTGATTAAAATTATTATCATTTTCACTATTCATTGTTGTTATTTATAAATTCTCTTAATTTAATTGAAACAAATTAAATAAACCGGTATTGTGTATAAAAGGTCACAATACAAAACGGTTTTCTTTTTAACGGGTTTATGTTTTCAATAATTTAATGAAAAAAAACCGAAAATTTTGTAAAGACTAACTCAAGAAAAATGTGGCTCACTGGTATGCCATACTTGGGCAGCCATAGGCTCCAATTGGGCATATTAGTTTGGTTTCGAGGGATGAAAATGTGCAGTCGTTATCTCTGTACACGAGTGTTTGACGGGTTCATAGTATTGCCATTCCATACCCCTTTCTTCACACTTAAATTTCAAATATAATTCCAAGATTCTTATCCATTTACGAGTAACAATTTGCATTCAAGAACTTATGAATGCTAAGTGTAACAATAATTTTACATGATAAATGCAGAAGGCATAGTGCACCCTATAAACTGCCTATTTATTTTTGTGAATTTCTTTAAAGTAAGCATGACTAGATATCAAGTTTCCCAAAAATGTTCGCTTCTGAAATCGACTTAAAACTATAATGGTTGCTGCACTCAATGTATGTAATAATGCACACAACATAAGTGTTGTTTTTGAGGAGGCTAGATCGTAAATCCTGGAATGAAGGCCTTAAAATGAGCAATTTATGTGTATGTTTGTATGTATATACATATTATGGCATCACCTTACAGAATAATGTAAGTTTTGCCTCTCAAGTCAATTTTTCGGGCGGACCGTTGCCACCATGTTCTACTCCAAAGGACCAAAGACGGGCTGATGCAAGCCACTGTCTTTTAATCTTTTCGAAAATAGAAATCTTCCCAATACCATTTTTGCATGCCATAGAATCAAGTGCTAGACAGTAGTTACATAAAGGGTGAAAGGCTAAAAGACATCATTGTCAATGAATGACCCTTCCTAAGTAGGCAAGTAATGCTAAGTGGATATGCATATGGCTTACAGGCACTGGTAAATTTGCATTTGAGGGCAAGAAATGTTCTGTTAACGTTTTCGCTGATCTAAGATTCAGCTTCACTCTCCACTAACATTTCCTGCAGGAACTGTTTTCTATTTAGCTAGTGTGTTAGCCATCAAATCAGAATTTTTCCACTCATTTCTATGCTAGGCGAAATCAATTAACGCAGGGATTTCTTCTCTGTCATCTCATCTTGGGCCAATACGTTTCGCACTACTCTAGCCGAGTTATTGTTATTTTTTTTTTTATTCAGAGAATTTAGGCAAAGGTTTGGAGAACAGGGAACCACTCTCATGGACAAGCTTGATCGTTCGAAAGGAACTTTATTGGAACTGACTATTCTCGGCCAATTATCTGCCTACTGACACAACCCTTAACATGCGTATCTCCGCATGGTAAATATTTCCCGTGATCTGATAGTCTGTACAAGTGATCTCTATGAGCTCTACACACCATCAAGTTGTTTTACCCAGTCACCTTCGAAAGTGGTGATCTGAAGTCTGTACAAATATTTCTATGGTGTTCTAGGCCTGTACATTGCAGAGGATTAGAGGAGTGATCTGGGTTTACCAGTAGATAATGTTGTGGTAAGTATTTGTGACGTAGAGAAAGCAAACATCCAATTTGGAAACGCAGAATAAAGCAAGGTTTTAAGCAGCTTCTTAGGCAAAAGTTCCAAGAGTTGCCTGTCGTTACTTTAGGAGCTCAGTAGGAAAAGCATTTAGTATGATTGTAAGTTGAAAGTAGTCTAGTAGGGTAGTAAGTTCGTCCAGACATCTCCAATTAAACAAATATGAACAAATATTTTTTACCGGGTCTTCCCTCACTAGGTTTTTGGGGAAACTCTGAGGTAAATAAAAGTTGCCATGGCTTTAAACTGTAGATCACGCCCTCATGTATAAAATTATTACACACAACATGTGTAATTATGAGCAGTGATTAAATCCTGACTGAAGGCTTGCAATACCATTATCTATGCAGTGGTGATGCATGTATAAAAGGCCTTGGTTGGTCATTGTAATAACCATTGGCAGATTGTTTTATTATGGCCTTAGTCAGCTGCCAGCTGACTTCTTTGATTGATTTCAAATGGAATAACACTCAATGACCAAAGTTGCATTTATAAATATGAGGAATTACGTGCAAAAGGCCTCATGCAATAAATTAATTTTTTCCTTATGAAGTGTACAGGTTAAAAAGGTGCTGCTTATACAATGAATTATGCAAACTTCTTAAGAAAAAGAAAACCTAGTCAATCCTCTATCCAAGAACATATGCCGTATATGGAAAAAATCGGAAATTAAATAATTTGATTAAAAAAAAAATGCAACAAAAAAAAAATACAAAAGAAAGGAAAGTTTTGACTTTTTTTTATTTTTATTTCATCAATAATGTTACACAAACCACCCTTACACCCTTAAAAGATTGTATTTCATTTGAAAGTAGAAAAGTTCCTGCCTTACACATCAGAAAAGCATAAACAAAAAAAAAACAAAAAAATAAAGAAAAAAGAAAAGGAGAAGTGAAAAAATAATATATAAGCTCATAATAGTGTAAATATATTCATTTTGTGGCTATATGTTTTTTTGTTTCTCACTTTTTTTTGTTGTGTGTGTGATTGTGTAGTATCATCCATCCACCTGATAACATATTTTATTCGTCAGTTATAATTTTGAAGCATAATTCTCAAATCTAAATCTGCTATAAATTGTAAACTTTTTGTAATTTCTCAAAATCACCAGGATTTGGAAAAGTTAAGAAATACAAATTTTTAACATAAAAAACCAGAAAAACAAAGAAAGA
Organism: Sarcophaga bullata; assembly: GCA_005959815.1. Classification (NCBI taxonomy): domain Eukaryota; kingdom Metazoa; phylum Arthropoda; class Insecta; order Diptera; family Sarcophagidae; genus Sarcophaga; species Sarcophaga bullata. The sequence continues at coordinate 6,329 of QOCX01002177.1, read as the reverse complement.
AAGAGAAAAAAGGCAAAAAAAAAAGAAAAAAAATGTGAAAAACAAACGTAGAAAACATGGAAAATCAAGTTGGGTCAGTGGACTTGTAGATAAGTATTATTTTATTCTCATTTTTTGAAATTTAACTTTTTTTTTCCTCCTCTTTTGTTTCAATCACATTTCCTTTTCGTAATAATACTTGGTTCTGAACAATTCCCATTTTTTTTTTTTTTTTTTTTTGTGTGTGAATGGTATGCCAGTGAGAATGAATAAATTGCGCAAAGAAATAAAACTTAAATATTTCCATTATGGCTAAAGAATTTCTTGCATTTATTAAAGGGGAAATTCTATAGATACTGGCTAGTACTTATACATTGGTTAAGGAATACAAACGACGGACACATGCAAACTTTACAAATATGATTAGCAACAGAAAAAAAAACAAAAAAAAAAAACCTTTCAAGCTGCTTTTATTTTTAATAAACCACTCTTGTTTCACATGTACACACCATACATACATAACAAATGGAAAATGTTGCAAAAATTTTCAATTTTTTAATAAAAGGGAATGAGTAGCACAATACTTTCGCAAACTTTGATTTATAACATGCTTACCCTTGTAGTTCTATGGTGTGATAATATTAGAGACAGAAACGGTGTGAAAGTTCTGAGTTCGATTAAACACCAGGTTACCCGGATAAAATTTTGTTATTTCGCTTGGCTATTTAATTTGATCAATAAAAACACTTATGATGTGAGGCCAAACCCTTTTACCATACAACATATCTAAATACATATTGTTACGTTTTTACCATTTTAAAACGTTAAAATATGAGCTCGTAAGATTGCAAATAAACCATAAAAATAAAATTTGAGTTCAATTTTCAAGAAAATTCTTTATTTATTCGCACATTTTATTTACCACTGTTCACAACTTGATTCTAACGACAACAATGCTTTATACGTCTATTTCCTTTTGCGATAAACAATAATAAATTTTATACAATTTTCTTGCTGGATCTCTATCACAGAGGATCTTCAAACCACCATTGCTTTCTTCACATGCAACTGTCTTCACACAAGACTGGACGAAACTTTCACTTCTGACTTCGGGCATGCTTTGCCTTGCGCTTTTATATAGCGAAGAAACAAGTGTGATGAATGTTTCTCGTAGGCGAAGGTTTGGGTCCTCGCCTTCTCGAGATTCTATGAATGTAAACATCGCATGTTTACATCACACATGCTTTCTCTCTTTGTTTTTTTTGTATCTTGTTACGTTCGTCCCGTTCATAGTTGCTGTTGTTGTTTTGTTGTTTACGTGGTTTATTCCTTATTTCTTGTTAATACTGATGTTGTTGTTTTATTTGTTAATGAATAAACAAGTCCGTTGTTTTGTTTTTGTAGCTATATGTCTTAACATTTCAATGTTAAACGGGATTTACCACATTTAGGCGGGTTTCGTAACAATATGTATATAATTGGTAATACAACTCCTTCACTATAAATTACAAACTAGCTTCCACATCATCAAGTTGTGTGAGGAGTAATTTTATGGCATAAGTGGTTGGGCCCTCAATTTAAATTCGGACTACGACTGGATAGATTTTTTTGAAAAAATTTTCATCGCAAAGATTTATTTTTGCTCTCCAGTGGTTTTTTGCCTGAAAATCTGGAGACCGCTAACCTGGTAATGAACTGTTGCCTCACTGTAATAACTTACCTCAGATTTACGGACGACTTCTAGTAACTTTTACTTTTAACCTGAAATTTACCCTTACCTTGGGTTTTCATTTATTGTAGTTATTGTTATTACATAGTGGGTAACCTGGTAGTCTAAGCGGGTTGTGTGCTAGACCATTTAGGCGTGAATCGTAGTTCGATTCCCAGCAGGGAGACCTGGTATGTTACCCTACACCGAGTATGTGATCAAAGTTACTCAGCTCGTAAAATAATTATAAAATATAATTGTATTAATAAATGAAATTAAATAAATGTCAACTTGCATTATTTATTGAAGAGCAGTTTCTTAAGCTAACAACCAAACAGGTCAACATTGTTTAGTTTGCTTGTGAACGCTCATAGTTTTTTTCATGATGGAAAAGTTTTTCAACCTGCAAGAGAACTTTATTAAGCCATTTTTTTTTTGGCAGAGACAGCTGTAGTTGGCGCAAATTATACGATGAGCATGCTACGTACTTGACAACATTTCACAAAACTGCTGATTTGAAACATCAAAAGACAAGTTAACTTCCGTTCTGAGACATTTCTTCACCCTAAGTTCGTTGCAAAGACAACAAAAAGAGCTTGCAAAACATCAACGTAACTCCAGCAGTCTCTTATAAGTTTTAAAGTGTAAAGGACACACGGAGTAATATGGAAAACAGTCAGTAAAGACCATAAATTGGAGGAGATAGCTCGATCGAGGTTCATATATACTGCGGAAGAGCATATAAAAATCATTACGGCGTGACTTCAAAGCAATAATTTCAAAGCGTTTGATTTAAAAGCAGCGAAACAGGGAGTCATATGAACTGAGCCGGAAAACGTTAAAGATTGTTTTATTAATTTTGTATGTATGAAATGGCTGTTTAGTCATGGTTAAAAATTAAAGATTTTCCATCGATCTACTTGGCGATGAAAAATGGACCCATTAAACAACCCCAAGCGGCCACATGAACAATATCTACGACCAGGTAGAATATCCATTCTGATTTCATTGGTGGAGCTATTAAAACCGAAGCGGACTATCATGTACAGACAACAATTAATTCGTTTGAAGCGAGCATTGGTCGAAAACTGCCTTGATTATGCAATCAGACACCAGGACGTATTTTCCAGCATGACAAAGCTTGGTTAGATATTGCTGTATCGTTAAAAAACTATTTGAAGACAGTGGATGATACATTTTACCTTATTCTCCGTATAGACCAGACCTTGCGTTTTCGAACTCTCATTTGTTTCCATTGATACAGAATGCTCTCGCTGGAATCAATGCCTTGTTTAGGACATTCCTTCTTAAATTTGTATAATCTAAGTAGAGAATGAGCATTGCAACATATTTCTGCAACATCGAACCAAATAATTACCTTCTGATTAATTATTTCGTTAATATTAGGTATCTAAATTTTAAATTTGTATTTTTTTTTTATACAAAAATTTTATAATTGAATATCACCATGTATTGGCAACTGTCTGCCAGAGCACCTCTGTCATTTTATTCGAAAGGTTTTTTTCTTTTTTTTTTTTTTGAACACTAAACTTGTGGACCATGTCATGGCAATTACCTATGCCGGCCGTTTAAGTGCACGTTACCAGAGCCTTCTTCAAATTTTAAACGAAGCAAAAAAGGCGACCGCGCGACAATCTGAAGTGATTTGTTTATGCCAATCAACGGAACCACCATCACATTCAAGTAATACAAACTAAAAGTGGACTAAATGCCATAAAAACTCATGACAATGTGAGGTTCAACACTTCTTCAGTTCTTTGATTTATATCCAACGTAGTGTATCACGACATTGAGAGAATCTTACAACTAAAATCCGATTATACGGTCTCACTCTGCATGGCATTCTTTTCGCTCCTACCTTGTTGTAGATGTCCTCTTCTTTTCTTTGTTTTTCTCTGTTTCATCACCCAATTTGAAATGCACTGCTTTATTGTGTCTCCACCAAATAAAATGAAGAACAATACAATAAAAATCATGTAACAATGCGCGATAATACAAGTTCAACACAGGCTTGAATGATTTCTACTCCTCCTCTTCTCCTCTCCTCTTCCTCTCTCTCTCACACTCCTTCTTTCTTGAAAAGCGTATTGTCATGCAGAAAATGGTAAAATCTGGGCCACAATAAAAAAACGAAATTGGTATACATTATGTGTGGTAATGTGTGTTTGGCCATTGGATTTTTAAATGCATAGTTTTTCTTTATTTATTTCCCACCACACCTTTCCTTTATGTGTAGCAAGACCCTATGCCGCACATTTTTTTTGCCTATAAGTGCCAAATAAAGGATATACGCGAGCCCCATGAATGTTGTGAAGAATGTTTGAATATGTATGTCGTACGTAAGTTGATTGCATTTGCTTAAGTAACAATGGCTATTTGAAGACTTAATTGGCGTATGATTAATATGTTGGCCTTTCAAATTGTTTTTAATTGCGAATGCTTACAGTGAGGCATCCGTACATACATGTTTCAAAAGGAATGAAAATACATACATTCGTACTTATTAATAAATGTTTCCCAATATAATTCTCTAAAGTTTATTTATATCTCTCGACCACTCACACCAACTGAACCAATCATTCGGCCTTCATAGTCTCTCATTAAAGCTTTACTAAACAAATTGTGTAAAACGTCAAAACAAACTCTCGTGCTGCAATAACGCTCAAAGACAATATCGTTTATATTCTGAGTTGAACACATCTGGAATCTAACAACGCCATGGTAAATTCAAAATGTCCAATGTTTCCTGATCCTACACAAATGGTATGGACTGTCGTCCTGTTGAAGCCGTATGTTATTGATGTCATCCAATTCAGGCCAAACGCAGTTGGTAATTATCAATGTTTAGTGCTTGCCACTGATAGCGATCAGGTAGGCAACATTTTCCCTAAGGAAATACCCAGTACCCAACCGACCCCTTACCCAACCCACCACCATTCGCATCAGCTGGAACTCCATTTGGATTGGTATCGTCTCCAAAGACCGACAATTTTTGTTTGTTTACATAACCATGCTCCGTGTAGAAGACTAATTTTTCAATTGACATCTCATCAATTGAATTTTGTAATGGGTGGCAGACTTAAATCATACCTTAACATCTTCGATTGATAGCCTCCTTCGTGAGTTTATACCCCCGGAAAAGACTCAACACCCAATGAGACAACATTCGCTGTAGTCTAGTCAAGGCTGTCGATGTCTAGCTTATCCAAACAACCGTGCTGGACAATCGTGAACAAAAATATTCTCTTCCGGCCGACATCCTCCTCAGCAGATTTCTGCAAAAACTCCTGCAGAGTAAAAACCCAACGCAATTTGCCATTAACCCACCAGGTCATTCAACACAATCTGTCATCTCCGGAGACGACTTTATACCCTGTAGGCCCTCCTCGCACTCTAGGAAATCACAAAATTAACTACACACTAACATACAGCCTGCGCTGTGGAGCAAACCTAGGCCGTTCAAACCAGACTGCAAAGGATTGCTCCAAGATAGGCCAATTATCGTATGCTATTATAATGTCTTCGAGAGTTGACTCGAAAGTGTATTCTTCGATTCCTAACTGCACACTCCTTACCAAGGACACAGTAGATTTGTTTTGCCGGCAGATCTTGTTTCAAATCGAGAGAGAGGCGTTGGCTTGATACCGGTTTTACCTGAATCAAGTAGCATCGTATTTAACGCTCCCAGCAATCTGCACAAATGTCGAGCTTTCCTTGAGAGTCAATCACGATACTCAGTGCTTTCGATTCTAACTATCATCGCAGTCTCACAGCGATCTTGTATGTATGCTGTCACCTCAACAGTTCGCCATAGGCAGCCCTGATAAAACCTACAGTACATCTCGCTAGTGACAAGCACAATCCTACCCTACAGATACTTACGCGGTTTCCTCGAATAAAACAAAGTGTGCTGCAATCAATCCGTCAAACTTGTTTATATTTCGACTATTGAAAGGTCATTCTAATGTGGATCTAACAGCGTTTCAAATGCTGTCCATGCGATAAATTCAAAATGTCCGAAGTTTCATGCATCTGGTGCATAAATGGCAAGGGCCATATCCGGTTTTGTTGCGGGATCCACATCCATCCGGTGAACAACTCGATGTTGTTTTATGGTAACCTATTACGATTACAAAGTTTCATCTGTTACAAGTATATGCAGATTAACTATCACCCTACTTTTGTGGTAATCTCAATCTCATTCGCAGTCACTTGTTTTGCTATTCTTACGAGCTAAAGTTAACAGAATCTTCACGATTTTCATAAAAAGCTCTATTCAATACAGAAAAATCTGTTCCCTTAAGTTTGCATTCAGTACCAGATTCTTTTTCTATGGGCCAAATTAACCAATTTCTTTTTTTGTTGTGAATATTTTTGCTGCGTCAATCAAATAAAATATTTTTTTTTAATATCATTGACATCATTTGGTTTACAAAACTTAAATAGTTATTGATACATTTTAATTGGCCATAAAATTTATGATATTTTTATTCAATTTATTTTAATACATAGATATGAATAGAATAGAATAGTTAGTGCAAATAGATAAATAAATAAATTGAATACTTCATCATTTTCTACTTTATTTTCATTGCAAAAAAAAACGAAAAAAAAAAGAAAA
>QOCX01002176.1:0-24371 GCA_005959815.1 Sarcophaga bullata | reverse complement strand
TATGTATACTTGAATCATTTTCATACAAATTTCCAATTGACCACAATCACTTGCCGTACAAAAACAATTTCTAATGCATGTCGTCATAACACTTTTACACACATCCGCACACACACTTTTTAGAAGGCACCATTTTTTTCTTTTTTTCATTTTTGTGGGAGCACACTCATAAACTTAATGAACTTTTTTTCTTTTTAGATTTTTATCATTTTCTTTTATTTTTTTCATATAAAACTTATGATTTCTTATTTTCTTTGAACTTAAATTACTTTTTAACACAAAATTTTAATAAAAATAATCGAATTTACCAATAAATTTTTAATTTTCTTTTCTTCGCGCGGAAATAACACCCGACCTGTTGCACTTTTATAAAAGAAACTAAAAATGATGTCATTTTATTTCACAATATCCCATTGTAGTACAAAAAATATCCATTTCGTTAATACATAGTTTATGAACGAACGAATCGAAGGTGTTTTTATATGTTTTCATTTGTTCAATGTTGGTTGTTTTTATTTAAACGTTTTGCAAATGTTGGTAAACTTGTTTACTCTCTTCCCTTTCGTGTGTGATCACATGATGATGACATTGGTAAATGCTGTTACTCATGCGCACGTCGTGTGTATGCAAATATTTCGGTTTTTTTTCCACTGCATTTCTCTTTGGGATGTTTTGTTTTTCAAGTAAATAGCGACTGTTTTGTTGCTATTTTATATTAAGATTTGGGACTTTTTTTCTTCCTCTTCTTTCTTGTTCCAATTTTTACTTTGTGTATGATTAAGATCAAAGAATTTACCTTTTACTGTGTTTTGTCAATAAAAGCAACAAAACAACAACAAGAAAACATTTATTTAGAACAGATGAGTACTGAGTGCAAGTCAATTAGCGTTTTTTTTTCTTATTTCCAACTGAAATTTTAACTGGCATGTTTTGTTTTTTAATTGTTTTTCTTGTTGCCGTTTTCTTATACATATGAAAGTGTACATGTGGGTAAGTGTATGTGTGTTTTTTCTTTTGTGCTGCTACTGCTTCTACAACTGTTGGTACTGGTACTACTAAAGTACACCGACAGTGTTAGCATTGTTATGATTTTTTTAATGAATGGATGCATTTAAGCGTTAAATTGTAATTTTTTTAACTTCTGATTGAATTTAGTAGGTTTTTTATTTAATTTAATAATTTAATCACTAATAAATTTATTGCAAATTTAATTAAACACAAATGGTTTTTAGCGAAAACTAAATAAGCAAAGAAAAATAATTAGAAAAATTAGAATTGAATAGAATTAAAAAGAAATGTTCTTTAACATGTAATTGAAAGCCAGAGCTGTAACAAGGCAAAGGAGTTAAGGTTCGTAAAAATTAAATGAAAGTGTCATTAAAAAACGCAAAATATTTAAAGGCAACGAGTAAACAATTGTTTTAATCTCTTAGCGATTAGCCTCAGGGCAATACATAAAGATTTCTTCAATAAAAGATTTGATTTGAAGGTAGGTAAACAAAGAAGTTTTGGTCTGATGATACATATTCTCCCTCGGGGCTTATATCGATGATTCCAAGATACTGGCAAGAGTAGGCTGCGGTTTATATATTAGGGATTCTGACTTCAGACGTTCATATGGGCTGACTTCAGTATTTAAGAGGCGCAGGTCATGGATGATCGCCTTGAAAGGAGCGTTATGTTTGTTAAGGGACGAGATTTTGCTCTAAAAATCTCTTTGGTTTTATTCAGATAATCAAGTTACCATCAAATTCCTCATTCCAACAACACTTTGACTACCGTTTACGCCCACGATTAACGATGTTTCTCAAAAAAAATATTAATCTTTCAAAAATAACTAGTATTTGGATTCAAAAACATAAAAATATCAGCGGAAATTGTAAGAACTTATAATCTCCGACATTTTACAGGGCATAGGTCATCCAATTTCCTTAGATAAACTAAACTAACTATCACCAGATGCAGAAAAATTACCATAAATATGCTCGCTTCTACTTTCTTTAATTCATAACAAAGGAAATTTATTTGTTCCCTAAACATTTTGTAACAAGACCACACTACATTCTTTACAGTGTTATAAATTTTATTTATTAAAACAACAACAACAATACAATTCGCAATACATTGCTGCGAGTCTTTCTCCAAGTACAAAAACAACACACATTCTGTCTCATATGTTAAAACTAAATCAAAGAAATTTATATGTTCCTTGTATTTAATATTTACTTCACATACCACTCCACTTAAACTATTAAAGAAAAACAATTTCTCACTTACCATATACACACTACACACGGAATTCCCCTTTGCAATGAGTTTTCTGTAAGGCAAGCCATTCCACTTGATCGAAAATTTATATGAAAAAACACTTAATTGCTCGTGGATGTATACTTGGATCATTTTCATACAAATTTCCGATTGACCACAATCGCTTGCCGTACAAAAACAAATACGTACGCATTTCGTCATAACACTTTTAACACACATCCGCACACACACTTTTTAAGAGACCATTTTTTTCTGTTTTTTTTCATTTTTATGAGAGCACCCTCATAAACTTAATGACCTTTTTTTCTTTTTCGATTTTCATCTTTCTTCTTTTATTTTTTCACATAAAACTTATGGCTTTTTATACTTTATAAACTTAAATTACTTTTTAACACAAATTTATAATAAAAATAACCAAATTTACCAATAAATTTTTAATTTTCTTTTCAATACACGGAAAAAACACCTGACCTGTTGCACTTTTACTAAAGAAACTAAAAATGATGTCATTTTATTTACCAATTTCCCACTTTAGAACAAAAATATCCCTTTGATTTTGTTACTGCATTCTTATGTTTTCATATGTTGAATGTTGTTGTTGTTTTAAAGTCTTCAATTTTTGTTGTAGGTATTCTCTGTGTGGTTAAGTGTGTATAGTAAGCACTGCAGCAATGCGTTTATATTTGAATTACAACAATAAAGGCTTCGGGTCTAAATTTCCTTTTCTTAATTTTTTTTCGGCAATTTTATGTTTTTTTGTTTTTGTAACACATTTGATCTATTTGTCTCACTCACTAATAACTCTTTCTGCGTACGTTGTTTTTGTTTTGCTTAATCTAACTGCAAATCAACTAACTTTGCATGTGGATTGTACAGTGAGTGGCTGGTAAAATGAAAGTGTGTTGCTCTGTAAACAGTGGGTGACTGGCAAAAATGCCATGTTTTTAATTTTGAACGAAATTTTAAGATTTTTTAAAAGAAATTAAAGAAGACAGTTAAAAAGTTTTAATTTAAAAAATTTTGAAAACAAAAAATTACTTTTCATAAATTTAAAGATCTAAAAACCTATCGGGATCATAAAATTGCTTATAAGACGTTAACCCTGCTGCAATTTTCAGTCTTTGAATATAGAATTCACAAAAACTTAAGCAAATTTGAAAACAAAAACAGTAACAAGTCAACTGAGGAAGTTGCCAGACTGCAAATAAATCAAAAATAAAAATAATAAAAGGTTACCTTGCCAGTCAGATGTAGAAAAACGAGAAGAATATAAGAATCTTGCTTTAGGAATCTTCACAAATGGTTCGATGGATGCTTATTATTATATGAGGTAATTGATTATTGATTTTATTGTTGTTGTTGTTATTATTATGACTGACCAAATCTTAAATACTAATTTAAAACACAGTAAAAAGCAAAGTTTTTTATCGCAATCATGCATAAAGTAAACACGACAACAATAAAAAAGCAAAAAGTGCCAAATCTTAATATACAATAGCAACAACACAGTCACTATTTACTTGAAAAAATAAAACAAAAACATCCCAAAGGGAAATGCAGTGGAAAAAAACAAAATATTTGCATACACACGACGTGCGCATGAGCAACAGCATTTACCAATGTCATTTTCAAGAGATCACACACAAGAGCGAAGAGAGTAAACAAAGTTTACCAACATTTGCAAACGTTCAAATAAAAACAACAACATTGAACAAATGAAAACATATAAAACACCCTTCGATTCGTTCGTTCATAACTATGTATTAACGAAATTGCCTAAAGGGATATTTTTTGTACTACAATGGGATATTGTGAAATAAAATGACATCATTTTTAGTTTCTTTTATAAAAATGCAACAGGTCGGGTGTTATTTCCGTGCGAAGAAAAGAAAATTAAAAATTTATTGGTAAATTCGGTTATTTTTATTAAAATTTGTTGTTAAAAAGTAATTTAAGTTCAAAGAATATAAGAAATCATAAGTTTTATATGAAAAAAATAAAGGAAAATGATAAAAATCTAAAAAGAAAAAAACTTCATTAAGTTTATGAGTGTACTCCCACAAAAATGAAAAAAAGAAAAAAATGGTGCCTTCTAAAAAGTGTGTGTTCGGATGTGTGTTAAAAGTGTTATGACGAAATGCATAAGAAATTGTCTTTGTGTGGCAAGTGATTGTGGTCAATTGGAAATTTGTATGAAAATGATTCAAGTATACATACATGAGCAAATAAGTGCTGTTTCATATAAATTTTCGATCAAGTAGAATGGCTTACCTTACTGAAAACTTACTGTGCAGAGAGCAGTTTCGTTTATAGTGTAAATAGGGTAAGTGAAAAATTGTTTTTCTTTACTAGCTTAAGGGGGGTGGTATGCAAAGTAAATGTTGAATACAGGGAACATATAAATTTCCTTGATTTAGTTTTAACATATGAGACAGAATGTGTGTTGTTTTTGTACTTGGATTTACAATAGCGAATTGACAGAAAGACTCTCAGCAATGTTGCGAATGGTATTGTTGTTGTTGTTTTAATAAATAAAATTCATAACAATGTATAGAATGTAAGATGGTGTTTGTTACAAAATGTTTTGGGAACAAATAAATTTCTTTCGTTATGAATTAAAGAGAAGCGAGCATATTTATGGTAATTTTTCTGCATCTAGTGATAGTTCGTTTAGTTTATCTAAGAAAATTGAATGATCTATGTCCTGTAACACACCGGAGATTATATTCTCCATAGAAGCAATTTGCAATATTTTTATGTTTTTGAATCCAAATAGAAGTTATTTTTGAAAGCTTAAAATTTTTACTGAGAAATACTCTTTAAACATGGGCGTAAACGGACGTAAAAGTGCTGTTGGGGAGAATTTTGATGGCTACTTGATTATCTGAATAAATAAAAAAGAGATTTGCAGAGCCAAGTCTCGCCCCTAACTAACATAACGCCCTTTTTAAAACGATCAAATATGACCTGCGCCTCTTACATGCTGAAGTCATATAACAGCCCATATGAACGTCTGAAGTCGAAACCCGTAATGTATAAACCGCAGCCTACTCTCGTCAGTGTTTTGGAAACATCGATATAAGCCCCGAAGGAGTATATGCATCATCAGTCCAAAACCTACCTTCAAATCAAATCTCTTATTGAAAAAAATTAAAACAATTGTTTACTCTTTGTCTTTCAATATTTTGCGTTTTTTAATGACATTTTCAGTTAATTTTTACGAACCTTAACTCTTTTCCCTTGTTACAGCTCTGGCTTTCAATTACATGCTAAAGAACATTTGTTTTTAATTCTATTCTATTCTAATTTTTCTAATTATTTTTCTCTGCTTATTTAATTTTTGCTAAAAACCATTTGTGTTTAATTAAATTTGCATTAAACTTATTGATGTTCAGTTATTATTCTAATAAACAAAAACAAAAAAAAAGAAAAGAATTAAATCAAAAATAATGTTCACAGTGATTAAATCAATAAAAATTAAATAAAAAAACCAACAAAATTCAAACAGAAGTACAAAAAATTACAATTAAATGCATCCATTCATTAAAAAATCATAACAATGCCAACACTGTCGGTGTAGTTTAGTAGCAGCAGCACTAGCAGAGGTAGTAGCAGTAGCAGAAGTAGTAGCAGTACACAAAAAAAGATACACATACACTTACCCGTATGCACCTTTTCATATGGATAAGAAAACGGCAACAAGAAAAACAATTAAAAAACAAAACATGCCAGTAAAAATTTCAGTTGGAAATGAGCAACAAAAAAAAGCACATAATAACTCGCACTCAGAACTCATCTGTTCTAAATAAATGTTTTATTGTTGTTGTTTTGTTGCTTTTATTGACAAATCATACTAAAAAGTAAATTCTTTGATTTAATCATGCACAAACTAAACATAGGAACAAAAAAGAAGAGGAACAAAAAAAGTCCCAAATCTTAATATACAATAGCAACAAAACAGTCACTATTTACTAAAAAAAAACAAGCAAATATATCCCAAAGAGAAATGCAGCAGAAAAAAAACCGAAATATTTGCATACACACTACGTACGCATGAGTAACGGCATTCGGCAATATCTACAAGAGATCACACACAAAACGGAAGAGAGTAGACATGAGTCAGCTGCTATTGAAAACAACAATAACATTCAACGTACGTCGTACGAAAACATAAGTATGCAGTAACGAAATTAAGGGGATATTTTTTGTACTAAAATGGGAAATTGGTAAATAAAATGATGTCATCTTTAGTTTCTATTATAAAGGTGCAACAAGTTGGCAGTTTTTTCGTGTATTGAAAAGAAAATTAAAAATTTATTGGTAAATTCGTTTATTTTTATTAAAATTTTGTGTTAAAAAGTAATTTAAGTTAAAAGAATATAAGAAATCATAAGTTTTATATGAAGAAAATAAAAGAGAATTATAAAAATCTAAAAAGAAAAAAAGTTCATTAAGTTTATGAGGGTACTCCCATAGAAATGAAAAAAAATTTGTAAAGAGTGGTGTCTAAAAAAGTGTGTGTGTGTTTGTGTGCTAAAGATGTTGTGTGCATTTGTAGCAATTGAGTGTCTTTTCAAACACAATGTAAATGGGAGTTTCTTGTGTAGTGAAATGCGGTGAGTGAAAAATGTTTTTCTTTACTAGTTTAAGTGGTAGTCAAAGCAAATTTGAATACAGGGAACATAAAAATTTCCCTAGTTTTGTTTGAAAGAGATTAGAGGGGCAAATGATTTAGGTTGTTGTAATTGGATTTGCAATAGCAAATTGAGAGAAAGACACCGAAGTTTTTCGATTTGCTTTGCTGTTGTTGCTGTGTTTGTTTTAATAAGTAAAATTCGTAATACGGAATACAATGCAGTGTGATGTTGTTATAGCACCGGTGGTAGGAAAATGTTAAGGGAACAAATAAATTTTAATTTTTTAACTCAAAAATGTAAGATCGAGAATATTTATGGGAATTTTTCTGCACAAATAATTAAAAAATAGTAAATAAGCATACAAGGTAATATTTTCAAATACCCAATTCTAACAAGTAGAAGATTAAGCTTCAGATTATCTCTATAAGATCACATCGATATTCGAACCCTTTAGTTAGGATCGCAACATAGTTTCGCATACCATCCATGTTGTGTGTGTTAATTTTATCGATAAGTACCAAGATTTATATTTTAAATACAATAACGTACGATAGAGTTTTTTTGAGAGGCTTTTCACTTATTTACTCTCAAAGGTTTTACCTCCTCCTGTTTATCTCTTCTTTTTCCAAAATCAGTTCTACCTCTCTCTCTCTAGGTTTAAAAAATCCTTCTCTTAGTTTTCCCTGAATCTATCTCTCTTCTCCTACTTATGCCACACTTTCATTTTATCTTTTGTGGAGGTTCATGGCCTCAATGTCAAATTTATTTAACCGGAAAATGTAAACTTCATTTCATGTTTCATTATTATGTTCTCGCGTTTCTCTTTTTATTGTTCTCCTTTTCTTTGTTTACGGCCAACTTTACTTAATAGCTAAAATGATAAAAATCATTTCCTACTTAAGGGGCTTTCATTAACGGATGCTCGCCTTTTTACACAGAAATTTTTGACAGCATTATTTTGTTTTGTTTTTTTTTTGTTTTTTGATTTTATTTTATCGTTAATTTTTTTTATTTCCATTATTTGTTGTTGAATTTTAGAATTTAACGTTAAATGTTGACGTTGTTGGTTTGTTTTCCACCCAGCAGTCACTGTAAGAAGTAACACCAAGCAATAGCCAAGAGGGTGAAATAATCACAGCTTTGTTGCTACCATCTTACAGGGAACGACAGGTGAAAGGCCACTTTTTTTTGTTACATTTTAAAGCAGCTTTTTATGATCACTTTTGATTATTTTTTAATAATTTTTTTTTGTTTTTTAGGAATGTAATTTAATTTTACACTGTCACTGTTGTTAGACGAAATTAATTAAAATTTTCCTTTTTTTGTTTGATTACAAAAGGAAGTCTTTGTTTGTTTGTTTTCCTTTATATGCGCCTGTTAGTTATGCTTCACTTTTTTGTTTTCTTTTGTTTTCCTTTTGTTTGTTTGTTTAGCTGTCATGTAAAGGCATAAACGTCAAATAATTTTGTATATTTTTTCCAAGATTTTCATCTTTGTTTTCCGAAAAATGCGAATCTGGTAATTTTCTATGAAAAAAAAAACAACAAAACACGTGGCACAATTTTAGGACATTAAATAGTTTAATAGAACAAATATTTTTAAATTCCTGCAAGTATGCTGCAACAATTAAACCCCTATGAAATTAACGATTGTAGATTCGTTGTACGCCATTTGAAAGAGTCTTCTAGCTCAAACCACTCTACATAAACTAAGCCAACATACTACCGACTAGGCTAATGAGACTTTTGGACTTTTACTATGCAGTATGGTGGGCAATCATTTCCTACTTAAAGTGGTGGCTCGGGTCATAGTTTCACGTTCTTTGTAAGAATTTTTTCATGTTTAAAGGCTCCTAAAAGTATGCCACATAATTTTTGTTGCCACCTTTGACCTTTATTAACCCCACCAAATAAACTGTATATATTACAACCATGAACCACAACAACAATGAACCACACCAACAACACAGCGCCCCGAGTCATAAAGAAAAAATTACAGTGGTGGTGGTGGTGTCGGTAGAATAATTTGTTTGTATTTAATTAATTACGCGGTTACACTGTAAAATAAAGCATCAGGAAATTGTGCATGTTAAACAGGAAACTTTACGCGTGTGTATGTGCGTGTAATATAAAATACGTGTTGGTGTGTGTGTAAGCAAGGCAAAGTATTTGTATGGCAGTCTAGGTACGCGTGTATTGGGAATTTTTTTCTTTCCTAGTAAAGTTGGTGGTTGTGGTTGTGTGTTGCCCAAAATTAAATTTAGCTGACAATCAAACTATAATAAAAGCATGAAAGAAAAAGTTATTCTGCCTAAAAGACTGCTACAAAATAAATTATATGGTTGCTGCTGCTGTTATCGTTGTCGTCGTTTTGATAAGTATTCGGCATTTGGCTCTTCCTAAAAGGCTAGTAAAGGAGAGCAGGCGGGTTGACAGACTGGCAGGAAATGTATAATTAGGTGTGAAATTTTCTCAAATATCGTCATCAAACGACCACACAATTATTAACAATACCATGTTCTTCTTCTTTTTCAGTTCTATTTTTAGTTTACAAAGGTTTTGACTGAAAAAGGGTTTGTTAAATAGAACCTTTAAAAAATTAAAGCCTACACAAAGGCGTTTTGATATGAAAAGGCTTTATCATACTTAAGCCTACTTTTTGCTTGTAAAAATGACAGCAACAAAGACTCTAAAAAATGAAACAAAGCCTATACTACAGCAGAATATTTCATAAAGAATTGAAGGAATCTTGCAAGAACGAAAAAAGGATACTTTAAGGCAACCGTAATAATTTTTTTGAAGTCTACTTTTAGGTTTGTTTGGTTAATTTTTTTTTGTTTTTTTTTTTTTTTTGTATTAAAAAGCAATTTGTGATGGAAGAAAAGTATACCTTTAGATTACAAGAAAATATTTTGATCTTTATTAAAAAAGAAAACAAAAAATAAAGAATATTTTCAGGGTTCTTAGCCTTCATTTGTATACAATTTTTTTATTAAATTAAAACAGTTGAAATAAAACAAATAAAAATAAAAAAATTTAGTTAATGCATTGCGTACTATTAGGCATTATAGATTAAATCACATTTAATGTGGCTTTAGTGAAATGTATGAATAATTCTTGTAGCCTGAATTATTCAGGCTCGATGTAGAGACTTAGGAGTCTGTATGATGAGCTGATATCGAATATACGCTTCACATCCTATTTCACAATAAAAGTTCAATCCATTGTTAGTACTGGGGAGTAAGCGCCATGAAGTTGGCGACGACAGCAGTGTCTTAAGTTTAATCTAGGACCTTAAGAGTTGCCCGCTACTGTAGGTGAATCTCACTCGGGACCAATTTAACATAGCGTAAAGTGCTCTAAATATGTGTTGCCCTCAGGACGTTAGTATTAATTACAATTACAGCATACTTTTNAGAAGCTAGGCCGTAATCCTGACTGAAGGGTTGTAATGGCCAATTATGTATGTATGTATGTATGTGTTTATAAAATCTATTTAACGTTAGGCTTTGTATGGTTTTTGACAATTGCTTTTAATTTCTGTTGCCTATTAAATTTATTGCCTACTTGTAGGTGTTATTTACTTTAATATAGAAAATTTCCCAACTATTTTCATTAAAACTTGTACTGTTTTCTTCTAGTTTTTCTTCGAAAAGCTAAAGTTTTTTTCCTTGACACAATCGCTTCATGAGTCACCATTTAACGTTTCAACACCAATACTGAAAATTTTCGCCTTTTGCTTTTCTAGATCCCAGAACTCTTCTTGTCTTGTTTACTTTTTCATTTTAAAAAATCTTCTCACGTAGTTTGTTAAATACTTGTTTAGCATAAAGTTTTCATATCATTTTCACAATATTTTCAAATTTATTTGAGAACTTGTTTTTGTTTTTTATTTATTTTCTAAGCATTTGAAGTCATAATCATGTCAAAGCAAAAAATAAAGAGCCTGGTTGTATGCTTTAGTTTTTTCTTTCTCTTCTCTTATAGTCTATGGTGACACAGACCAAGGAGTGAGAAAAAACAATCTGTTATTTCTTTTATATTTGCGGAGAGAAGAGAGAGAGAAACAATTGTCTACAAATTTAAAGTCATAATCATGTATATGAAAAAAAACACCGCCTGGTTATATGCTTCAATTTTTTTCTTTGCTTTGTTTTGTGTTGTTTATATCACATGAAACAATAGTCAACAAATGAGCTTGAAAATCTAATACACTGAGTATGAGTCTTCAAAGTGATGACATTTTAAATCATGTTTATGTCGTCGTCATACAGAGTTGTTTGTCTATGTGGTTATGATAATATGGGGTTTAGAGTAATCGAGAGTCAAGTATTATTGGTAAGACGAGCAAATTATAGCATTAAGTTCATACACACAATATATTTCCCTACCCCCCTCTGCATTTTATTTCATATTTTGTATGAGAAAATTAAGATTTTTTCACGTTCTACAAACGATTTTTATGTCATCATCTACGTTGTAGTTTATAATCTCATGAAATTTATTTCAAAACAAATTTGCCTGCAACAAAGTTAAGCCATGGAAAGGCAACTTAATTCACAACATGAAAACCCATTAAATGCTTTCAAAAGTTTTGCTCATACTCATTTTGAGCCTGTAAATATGCTTTAATATTTTTCATTTCTTAGGTTTATCAGTAGTTTTAAAGATTTTCGCACAAAACTTGCTTAAGTTAATGAAAACCTAGAAGTAGCCTTTAATAAATTTATAGAAAATATTCTAAAAATAAAGAATTACGATTTCGTTCTTAAAGTATGCTACACTTTATCAGCAGAATTTAGGATTTATTTTAAAAATAAGAAGAAAAATTTATTTGAACCAGTTTTAAAGCGAACATAGGCCTATGGAGGATTGGTAATTAATAATAATAACTAATAAATCACAAGAATGGACTCATAAAGTCTATGAAAAATTCAGAGCACAAGATTGGCCAAGTAAGAATCTTTTTATTTCATTAAAAAAATAACATTCGCCTGTTTAATAACTTTTATTCTATAACCTTAAGTATTCTTTAATAAAAATTCCTTTCTACTTTTTCTTTCTCCTAATAATATACTTCAATTTTTATGTATCTTTTTAATAATGCTCATAAGCTAATAAATTTGTGTGTATATGGTAACTGTCTACGTATCATATCATATTCGTATCTTTATTTTTATCTCTCTCAACCATATATTGCAAAACAGTATCTACTCACATGATATTACAACCTTTATTTAGTTAAGCAACAAATTTCCCATAAATAATAAACAATATAATATCATGTGATGTCTACTTTTAGGTGTTTTGACTTTTGCCAAAAACATGTCTGGTGGCTGCTATCAATAAATTTTGTTTACTTGCTTAACAACAAGAACAACAACAAGAAGCACAGCGTTAATAAAATAATAACTCTTGGATTATTAGATTTATGTAAATAGAATATAAATATTATTATTACAACTCTGGTTATAAAGCAGCCTAAAAGTAGACTATAAATTTATACTGTTATTGTAACATGATATTATAGGTTGGCATAAGGTTTAGGGTTAACGCTGAGGTATTTATTTTTGATTAAGGTGTCCCATTTCATGGAGTCTTTAATAATAGAACAATTTGTTAAAAGATTATCAATAAAGCTTAACAGCCTAAAAGAAGGCATAAGCAGTCTTTAAAAGGTTTTTTATGGGTAATTGAAATGTCTTTAATGAGATGTAAATATTTTACTAAAGTTAGGTAATAAATATGATAAAACCCTTGAAATTGGCTTTTTATAATAGATTGATACGGTTTTACTCAATAATGTGTTATTACCAAAGAATTTGGGGAATTCTTTACTTGTTTAAAATTAACAACAAAACGCAGAATATCACGACTACTGTCGTAGCTGGGTAGACCATATTGATGGCCAAGGTATAGAACGCCTTCTAGAACAGGGCTAGTGAAAATAGAATATAAATAGATATTCCCATGGTTGATGACATACCCTTTGTACAAAAGTTTGGCTGTTAAACCGCAAAATTGCAGATTCACAATCCAATGCCTCCCATTTATGCTACCAAAGGCTGCCTGAACAATAAAAAAACAATTCATTTTTATAGTAGTCTTTAATAATAAAAGAAAAACATCCTAAAAGTAGGCTTCACTAAAACAAAAAGAAACAACTTTAGCTGCCTATACTACAGGAAAATTCTCTTTATAATTTTTTTTATTACTCCAATTGACTATCTTTAGCAAAAAACTCTTTTAATGTCTGTCCTGCCTTTGACTCTGACCCATTTTTCACTCCTCTCAACTCTGCTTTCTATTTTTATTACTTTTCATATTTATAAAGTGTTTATTACGCGCCAAAAGTAGTGTTTTTCTTTGCCATTTTCCTTTTTTTTTAAGTTTAACTAAAGTTTTCTATTTATTATTATAGTAGCTGTGCTAAAGAACCCCTTAAATATGCTTAAAAAAGTCACACAAAAAGAAAAACACTTAAAAAACAGCTCGAAAAATAGTCCAAAAGTTTTATTGTATTGTTTTGAGTATCTAAACTTTCTTTTTTCTTTTTAGAAAACTTTCCTTAAGCAACATATTTTTATTTTATTTTTTAGGTACTTTTGTTTGTCTATCCACAGAACTTAGCCTATATTTAGGCAGCCATAAAAAAGTCACATACGCATACAATATTTATTATAAAATTTGTTATGAAAACTTTTTTTTTAGAAACTTTCCATAATTTAAAATACATTTTACAGTTCTAATGTACAGCCTTTTCAGCCGTTTGTTGTTTCGTATTGATGATAAATTGATTGAGTGGGGTTGTGTTAGTTGCCTGAAAGTAAGCAATAAATTTTATGGCCAGCTATAGAAAAGTGTTGAAAGAAAGTTTAAATAAAGTTTTATTTGCATGAATTTTGAAGTTTTTCTTTAGAGAGGTATACTAGTATTCAAGCAATAAATGATTTCTTAGAATCTAACAAGTCTAGCGCCTTAAAGTAGGCCTTAATGTTTTATACAAATTTCGAAAGAAGAAAAGGAAAGTTTTGATGCATCCACCTTTAGATTATTAAGTGTTGCGAGCTTTGTTTTAAGTCTTCAAAATTGGGTCAGTATTGTGCCCAGAAAAGCCGGATGTTAAATAAGCCAGAAAATTTTTATAATTATTTTGAAAAAGCATTAAATTTTACGTTCTGAGGTTCACATTTTATATTGTACTCCCCTTTTAAGGAGAATCATTTAAAAGAAAATTTATTTTTCTAGGTTTAATCGTAAAATTTTTTTAAGGCAATTTACTAAAGCTGTAGGCTTTAATTTTTTCTTTCCATAACATTTTTATTTCTTTTAACCTTTTTCCTAATACAAAAACAATAAAAAACCGGAAAATTTTCAAAAAGAATTTCAATCAATCAAACTTATCAATCATAAATCTTAACTAATAAATGTTGTTTTAATAAATTTCTACAAAACTTTGTAAAATATAGTCCCCCACCCCTACCACCAACCTAAGCTCTTAAGTCTTTGGCTTACGGCTGAAACAAGAAAAATATGTTTTTAATATTTCCACAATTTCTGTAAATGCTACACATTTTTTAGGCTATAAAAAAAGAATAAGTCAGGTGGAGAGAGAGAGAGAGAGAGAGAGAGAGAGAGAGAGATAGAGAGATAGACCATTTGTTTAACTATTATTACAGTACATCAAATAAAAGCTGACCATAAATCATATACAATAATATAAAAAGACGTAATAAATGTATGGAGACTGTTACTTTTATGCGGGCAATTTATTATTTGGCCTTAAAATATGAGGTGAAATGTTAAAAATGTTTTAGTTTTTCTATATGGTTGTGGGATATTTATTTTTAAATAATAGGAAAAAAAAGGAAAAACAGACAAAGAAGTGTTTATCCCCTAACAGCAAGGAAAACACTGAAATGCTTTTTATAAACCCCCCTTGACATAATGCTTAGCTGAGGAGACAAAGACTACCATTTAAATGTCACTTTGTTAAGCTTAAGCTTAACATACAAACCAACACACAGATATAGACAACAAACAGCTAAAAGCATGGCTTTACTAACATATATATATCTACATACACACACACACACACACACACACACAAAAATCTATTTTTTGTTGTTTTTTAACAAACAACAGGAATAAATAGGGAAAAACGGCGTCATTATGGTCAATATAAACAAACAAAAAAAAAAAAAAAAGCAGGAAAATCTATTGTAGACAATACATCATAATTTTCAATACTTGCACACTTACTGTCCCTTCCTCTCTGTCTCTGTCTCTCTCTTTCTCTTTTTCGTGAATTTTTTATTAAAATAAATGCTGTAAAAAATCAAATCAAAGCAATACTAAAGAGCCTTTCTATTACAATATAACACTTGCGGACACTTATTTACACCCATTTCTACTTGAACTCTCTTCATTTCTGTTTCTCTTGTTATTGCTTATTAAAGCAGGATATTTTTTTTAACACACACTTGAAAACCTACACTTTTCTCAATACAATATTAAAAAGAAAAACAATATCTCTCTCTCTCTGTCTCTGTTTACTCTCTATTAATAATAGAAAATATAAATATTGTGAGTTTATTTACGTTAGTTATTGTTAGTATTAGTGACCAGACCGACCACTTAATGCCTAAGCAAAGCAATGAAACAATTGTAAACAATATATCATAGTATCAGGCTTTGTAAAGGTTCTCCCTTTCTCCATTCTCTCTGCTGCTTAATACGTTACAATTACCTCTACTCATTCTCTCGATGTGAGGCTCACACACTCTAGAAAATAATATAATTATTGAGTGTTTATATTCGTTAGAGAGCCTTATAAAATACGAATGTATGGGTGTATTAGTCACTGAGCCAAAGCTAATGCAATAACAAAAAAAAAATGTAAACAATACATCATTCTATCAGATTCTGTAAAGGCTCTCTGCCTCTCTCTTTAAACCTTATAATTTCTCCTAGAGTTTCTAAGTTATTGTTGTTGTTACTATCATTTATTGTTTGTCTATAAACGACCAATATGGTAACATAACTGCCTTCATATACACACATATATACTGTTAAAAAAGTTGTCTTCCTCCCACTCACAATTTTGAGAGAGTCACATACTCTCTCATAAACAAAAGAAAATATAAAACAGTATTGAGTGTTTACATGCCTTAGTTATAGTTTGTTTATATTTTGTTTAGTGGCCAAGCCACTTAATGCAAAGGTAAAGCAATAACTTTACGTTCTTCCTATCCCTCTCTTTAGACGTTATAACTTCTCATATTATTTATTGAGCGTTTTTAATAATGTGTTGTCGTTACTGTTAGTTTTTGTTTGTTGAGAAAATACTAAAATTCTAATAAAACTCTGTTTGAGTGTTCTATATGCTTTTCAAACGTTATTTGTCTTTAGAAATCTTGCATCTCTTTCTGTTATTTAATATGGCTTTTATGATAACACATAACTGTGTCTGCCTTAAGGCCTTACTTATACTTATGAGAATTTTTTCGTCAAAACACACTCAACAATCAAGCGAAATGAAAAGGAAAAATTTAAAAAAAGGACCAGATTTTAAAATAATTTTTTTAAAGAAGAATTCTTTACATTAACGTGATTACATTTTGAAATAAATTCCTCATAATTCCTCAGGAATTCCATTGATTATCGTTAAACATTTGCTTTTTAAGTAAAAATGAAGGTCATTTATAATATCAATTTTTATTTTTTATTGTTTTTTTTTGTTTCCCTTTTTCTTATCTCCTCTCTGCCATAGTATCCCTTGTCATGTGTCTGAAAGGAGCTGGCTGCACACAATTGTCAAATTGTCCTTTTACTGTCCTTATTGTTGTCGCTTTGTTGTGGTCTCAACAATCTAACAGATTAGTAAACATACCATACACAAAGGAACTCACATACTACACACACACACACACACACACACACACACGCACAAACGCACTTCAATTCTCAATTTACTAATTGATTTACAATGACATTTAAAGGGTAGCTTTTGCCATAATAAATGACAGACAGTGGTTTGAGGGTTTTCGGTTGCGTTGGTGATTGATTATCATGCCTGCACTTGATGTATGACTTTTTTTTCTTCATCTTCTTTTGATTTTTTGAATACTTGAAAGTAACACAGTTATGTTACAACAAAGTAAGCACAAATGCACATACAGTTTTTAAGAGGAGGAAACAATATACAAAATTTATAAAACTCATCACAAAATAAAAATAAAAAAATATTTCTAATTAAAGAATAATAAGTTTTGTGCTTTTGTTTAGTTATCGATCAATATTTTCTATAGGAAATTTATAAAAAATTGTTCCTATTGATAAATTTTCTATGGAAAATTGTTGTTATCGAAAATTTTTCTATAGAAAATTGTTTTTATCGAAACAGTTTCTATACAAAATTTTTGTTATCTTTGTTTTCTATAGAAAATTTCTATTATCGAGAAATTTTTTGTAGAAAATTATTGTTACCGAAACAGTTTCTATAGAAAATTGTTGTTATCAAAACAGTTTCTGTTGAAAATTGTTGTTATCGAAACTATTTCTGTAGAAAATTGTTGTTATCGAAACAGTTTCTACAGAAAATTGTTGTTATCGAAACAGTTTCTACAGAAAATTGTTGTTATCGAAACATTTTCTATAGATAATTGTTGTTATCGAAACAGTTTCTATAGAAATTTGTTGTTATCGAAACTATTTCTGTAGAAAATTGTTGTTATCGCTACTGTTTCTATAGAAAATTGTTGTTATCGAAACTGTTTCTATAGAAAATTGTTGTTCTCGAAACTGTTTCTATAGAAAATTGTTGTTCTCGAAACTGTTTCTATAGAAAATTGTTGTTATCGAAACTGTTTCTATAGAAAATTGTTGTTATCCGAAACATTTGTATACAGAAATTCTTATTACCGAAAACTTTTCCAGACATTTTCTACAGTAAACTTCATTAACTTTTCTGTTTCAATTATTTATCGCAATATAATATCATATAAACTTTTAAAATTATAACTATTTATTATTAACTTAATGATGTAACATTTCCTAACGCAAATATTTTTGTAGAAAATTCTGTATAAAAAATTTTTGTTTTGGTTTTTTTTCGTATTTTATATTAGTTTTCCCATTTTTTCGATTTGTTTTTGCAATAAAATATTCTATTTCGTTTTGTATTAAACCTGCTTATATGTGAATATGCATAAGAAATCTCTTTTTCATTTATTTTAATAGGCAATAAGCATGCATATGTTTTGTTTTGTTCTTATGTTGTCCTTTTCATAAATATAATATTTTTTACTTACACACACATACATATATAAAAAATAAATACAACAATATTTTCTTGTTTCCTAACACTCTGCTTGAAGAAGAGTAACATAATAATGCTGTTTTTCTAAATATTACTCTCGTTCTCATATGGTATGCATAAATACTGAGAGTAACAACGGCACAACCACAATAACAATAAAAATATGTAATTGTAATCATATTAACAAGTTAGAAATTAAAGCAACAGAATGTAGCATTAAATGTAAAAATGCATGCACATGCATGTCTGTGTATGCTTGTTTTTATAATTAAAACTGGTTTCGTTCGTAAAATAAGTTGAGTTAAAAGCAAAGAGAGTGGAGTGTAGTGTGTTAATAGACAGTTTTAAATTCTCTTCTCTTTATTTATTTGTTGTGGTTGTTGTTGTTTATGTTTTTAATGGGGTTTTGTAAATATAAACACGCATTTTGTTGTTGCTTGCTTAGATTAGTGCTGAAAGAGAGTGTGTAACTGTAAATTTATTGTATTGCTTTTGTAATTGAATACTTTTTGTTGTTAGAAATAAAATTGAATTTCAATTTTTCTTATGAAATCAACATGGTGGGGAGGGAAGTATAGCTTAAGGAGTTCAATAGAAAATGAAATTTACGGAAAATTTAATTGTATAACAACGGAAATTATGGGAAGCTTATGGTTTTTTATTGAAAATATTTATTTTTTTAAAAGGAATATTTGAAAGAAAAATTTTTATTCTTTACAGTAAGACGTAAAAGTAATAAAACAGCAAAAAAAAAAACAATATTGAAATAATGCTTAAATATTTGGCTATAAAATCTTTTAGCCATTGAGACATGACTATTTGCTTATGAAAAGCAATAAAAAAATGTCACACAATAAAAAATTCTTCACATTTTATGTGTGTTTTTAAGAAATTAAAATGAAACAAAGAATGAAGAGCGGTATTTGAAGATAAAATAACGTGACAATTTTTAATTTTTTTATTTATTAAAAAATAATGTCGATAAAAATCATTTTTAGACGTTAAATTGATATAAAGAGATGTCAATTTTTTTATTGTCTACGTATGTATGTATGACAGTTATGCTATTAAATATTAAGTATACACGCCTCATTTAATAAAATTATTATGATTTCCTTTTCATTATCCCAGTTTTATTGTTTATTTATGTTTCAGTTTTTTATAATTCCATTCCATTGTATAAAATATCCTTTTTTACTTGCAGACCTTGTAAAAGATAAGGACATATTGCAATTAAATCCATAATGCCATATGGCTTTAATTATAGTTTCATATGCTTTGGCAAATGGCAGACAAAAGGTTTACAATTCCTTTTGCCCGCATCACTATTTTTCACTATAAAAACCGGGTTCATGAAAGAAAAAAAGATTATTATTGTGAGCAAAAAAATTATAATTACATTCAGTTAATTATGCTTGAAATATGATATTCCTTAAGGCATTAATTTTATCTTAAAAAATCCCCAAACATACGCTACAATTAATTAAGCTCTTAAAACAAAGGAACTTTAAAATTTACCTGAACATGCCTGTGGTGGCAGTGGAAATATTAATGTTGTTGAACTTTTACGCCTGGCAACAGCACAACCTAATGACTGGGGTTTAAAGCTTCTCAGCTGTTGCATAAAATCGGAGCACTCCATTAGGGCAACGTCTGCAAAATGCAGGTCGCAAAGTATTTGGTTCTACGGAAAAATAAAAACAACAACAAGATTCCAAATACAAGACACTTTAAATAATTAAAAATTCTTTAGCACTTACTTTGAATCTTCTGGCCCGTTTCTGATTGCGTCCAGTTAAATTCAAACCACAGGAATTGCAGCGTAAACATTCCTCATGATAATGATTGTTATCGTAGAGTGGTGAAGGTTCTGAAAAAATAATAAAAAAAAACATGTATTATCGAAAAAGTTTCTATGGAAAATTATTGTTATCAAAAAAGTTACCACGGAAAACTGTTGTTATCGAAACAGTTTTTATAGAAAATTATTGTTAACGAAATAGCTTTTATAGAAAATTGTTGTTATCGAAACAGTTTTTATAGGAAATTGTTGTTATTGAAATAGTTTTTATAGAAAATTATAGTTACCGAAACGGATCCTATAGAAAATTGTTGTTTTCGAAACAGCTTCTAAAGAAAATGTTGTTATCGAAACAGTTTTAAAGAAAATTGTTGTTATCGAGGCAGTTCCTACAGAAAATTGTTGTTATCGAAACTTTTTCTATAGAAAATTGTTGTTATCAAAACAGCTTCTAAAGAAAATTTTTGTTATCGAAACAATTTTTATCGAACAAGTTACTACGGAAAACTGTTGTTATCGAACCAGTTTTTATAGAAAATTGTTGTTATTGAATCAGTTTTTATAGCAAACTATTTTTATCAAAACAGCTTCTAAAGAAAATTGTTGTTATCGGAAGATTTTTTCCTTTTTTCGTTTTTAATATCAATAAATTGTATTGACTTAATTTAAATGTGTGTGAAGATAAATTCGAATTTGAAAATCCAAGACGCAATCCACAAATTTTAGCAGAAGCAGCGCCACATTTAGCGTTAACAGAGCAAAATTTTTCTCTTAACAGAGCAAAATTTGCCCTTCAGAGCACTGTTAGAGGTTTAACAGTATCCATCTGAAGAAGGTACCTTGCTTAGGACTAATTTTAGGGCATATACTAGGTCTAGGAGTACCACATCATACTCGAAGGATGACTCCCAAAGCTTTTTATATAATCAAACGAAATAGTCCACATAAAGTCATATGTATTGTTGTGAAATTGGCTTGAAAAATCAATTTTTATTGAAATTTCTCCTTATAAATCAGTGGCCATTTGGAAGATATAATAGTACACCATACGGATATATACATGATAGTCCCAGAGTGTCCTCTTTCCAACGGTTGTATGGGATAGCTGAAAAATTTTGTGAGCCGAGATATTCAATTTTTAAAAATCGATTGACCAAAATCGTATGAAAATTTCTTAAAATCAGTTGGTCCATTTTGAGAATATAAGAAATATAACCAAATACGACTATATTAATGAATAAGCCAGAGTGTCCTCCTTTCCAACGGTGTAGTTTGGATAGCTGAAATAATTTTATTGAGCCGAGAATGATTCAATTTTAAAAAATCGATTTTCGAAAAACAAAATCGTATAAATCTAGAATCAGTGGCCATTGAAGATAAAAATAGTACACTATACGGACATATGTACAATAGTCCAGAGTGTCCTCTTTCCACGGTGGTGGATAGCTGAAATAATTTATGTGGAGCCAGTATAATTCAATTTTAAAAAAACTCGATTTTCGAGAAACCAATAATCGTATGAAATCTCAGGTAGATCATTGGAC
The DNA here is from genome assembly GCA_005959815.1 of Sarcophaga bullata. Classification (NCBI taxonomy): domain Eukaryota; kingdom Metazoa; phylum Arthropoda; class Insecta; order Diptera; family Sarcophagidae; genus Sarcophaga; species Sarcophaga bullata. The sequence goes on along the minus strand of QOCX01002176.1, from coordinate 2,802 downwards.
CATTTGAAGATTAAGAATAGTCACACCATACGGCTTATATGTACATGAAGTCCAGAAGTGTCTCTTTTTCCAACGTTGGTAGTGGATAGCGAAAATTTTTGTGAGCCGAGATAATTCATATTTTAAAAAATCGATTATTCGACCAACAATCGTATGAAATTCCTAAAATCAGTGGGACCATTTTGGAAGATATAAGAAATAAGTACACCATCGACATATATGACATGAATAGGTCCAGAGGTCCTCTTTTCCAACGGGGTAAGTGGATATGCTGAAAAATTGTGGCCCGAGATTAATTCAATTTTAAAAAAACCCCCGATTTTCGACCAAAATCGTATGAAAAACTCTATAAGCAGTGCATTTTGGAAATATAACAGAAGATAAGTACCCATCACGGACCTAATGTACATGATAGTCCACGAGTGTCCTCCTTTCCCAACGGAGGTAGTGGGACTGCTTGAATATTTGTGATCGAAGATATTCAACTTAAAAACAATCGTTTTCGAACAAATCGTATGAAATTTCTATAAGATCAGTTGGCCATATTTGAATATAAGAAAGAACCATACCGGACTATATTGTACATGATAGTCCAGAGTGCCCTCTTTTCCAACGGTGTTCAGTGGGATAGCTGAATAATTTTTGGGAGCCTAGATATCAATTTTATACAAAAAATCGATTTTCGACTGCGTAATGCAAAAGAAAAAAATAGTTTTAGGGAAGTCCCTTATTTTATTATTACTTATTGTATACGTACGCATTATGTAATGTGATTAATATTGTTTAGTTACCAGTAAGACATAATAAAAAGTAAAAAAAGACTTCCCTAAAACTATTTTTTTTTTTCCTATTTGCTTACGCAGTCGAAAAACGATTTTTTAAAATTGAAATCCTTCGCCTCACAAATTTATTCGCTACCCACTACCACCGTTGGAAGAGGACCATCCTGACTCATTGTACATATAGTCCGTATGTTACTATTTCTTAATATCTTCCAAAATGGCCACTGATCTCTGAGATTTCATACGAATTGGTCGAAAATCGATTTTTTTTTAAATTGAATATCTCGACTCACAAATTATTTCAGCTATCCAACTAACACCGTTGAAAGAGGACACTCCTGGCATCCATGTACATATATCCGTATGGTGTACTATTTCTTATAATCTTCCAAAATGGCACTGATCTTCTAGAGCAATTTCTACGATTTGGTCCGAAAAATCGATTTTTTTTAAATTGAATATCTCCGCTCACAAAATTATTTCAGTATCCCACTACCACCGTTGGAAAGAGGAAACTCTGGACTATCCATGTACATATACTCGTAATGGTGTACATTTCTTATATCTTCACAAAATGGCCACGATCTCCTAAGAATTTCAATACGATGTTTGGTCGAAATCGATTTATTTTAAAATTGAATATTCTCGCTCACAAAAATTATTTCAGCTATCCCACTACACCGTTTGGAAAGAGGAACCTCTGGACTAATTACATGTATTAGTCCGTATGGTGTACTAATTTCTTATATCTTCACAAAATGGCCACTGATCATTCTAGAGATTTTCAATACGAATTTTGGTCGAAATCGTTTTTTTTAAAAATTAATATCTCGGCTTCACAAAATTTATTTAGCTATCCCACCTACCCCGTTGGAAAAGAGGACAGTCCTGGACTACATTGTAACATATACCGGTAGTGGTGTACTATTTCTATATCTTCCAAAAAAAAAATGCCACTTGGAATTTCTAGAGAATTTCAATACGATTTTGGTCGAAAATCGATTTTTTTAAAATTGAATATCTCGGCTCACAAAATTAATTTCAGCTAATCCCAACTACCACGTTGAAAGAAGGACACTCTGGACTATCATAGTACATATACGTCGTATGGTGATCATTTCTTATATCTCATAAAGTGGCCACTGAATCTCTAGAGAATTTCATACGATTTTGCGAAAATCGATTTTTTAAAATTGATATCTCGGCCTCCAAAATTATTCAGCTATCCCACTAACCACGTTGGAAAGAGGACACTCTGGACTATCATGTACATATAGTCCGTATGGTGTACTATTTCTTATCTTCTTCAAATATGCCACTGATCTTCTAGGATTTTCATACGATTTTGGTCGAAAATCGATTTATTTTAAAATTGAAAGTATTCCACTCACCAAAAATATTCAGCTATCCACTACCACCGTTGGGAAAGAGACACTCTGGACTATCGTTTTATATATATCAGTATAGGTGTCTATTCTATGATACTTCCAAAATGGCCACTGATCTTCTAGAGATTTTCATACGATTTTGTGCGAAAAATCGATTTATTTAAATTGAATATCTCGGCCCCAAAAATTATTCAGCTATCCCACTACCATCCGTGCCGGGAAAAGGACACTCTGGACTATCATGTACATATAGTCCGTATTGGTGTACTATTTCTTATATCTTCAAAATGCACTGATCTTCTAGAGAATTTTCATCGATTTGTTGTCGAAAAATCGATTTTTTTAAAACTTGAAATATCTCGCTACAAAATTATTTCAGCCATTCCCACTACCCCCGTTGGAAAGAAGGACATCTGGACATCAGACATATAGTCCGTATGGTGGATACTATTTCTTATATTTCCAAATGCACTGATCTCTAGAGAATTTTCATACGATTTTGGTCGAAAATCGAGTTTTTTTAAAAATTGAATATCTCGCTCCAAAATTATTGTAGCTATCCACTACCACCGTTGTAAAGAGACACTACTATCTTGTACATATTTCCGTATGGTGTACTATTTTTATATCTC
>QOCX01002175.1:0-19767 GCA_005959815.1 Sarcophaga bullata | reverse complement strand
ATGCCAGAGTCATTGCCTCATTTTCTGAGAGGATAATGCCAGAAGGAATATTTTTTCATATTTGGAGATGTAAAGTCCACGGCCTAACGTCTAATTACATAGTCCTCTTAACTTCATCAATAAGTCGATAAGTTTTTGATTATCCAGCCGTTTGTCCTCAATAAAAGTCGGAACATTTGAGCCAGAAATTCTTATTAATTCTTAGCCCATATTGTTCATATAAATTTCAACTTTTATGAAAGCCTTGTCGCTTCTCTTTCATACGTATGTAGCAAATGTGTGAGTCTATTAAGCCGGTGAGTTATGCGAAAGTATATACGCTATGGAGCAGAGTATTATCATGTTTTAATACCAAAAGGAAAACGTATTTAATATTCAACAGACATATTTGGTCATGAAAGAGAAGCAAACAAATATTGGAATAAATGCATAAATGAATGGATGAATGCATGAATAAATGAATGAATGAATGAATGAATGAATGAACGAATGAATGAATGTATCAGTCTACAACCATATACCATATACAAAACGTCAAATCAACTAACTTGGCGAGGGCGAAGGAAAACAGAAAAATATTTGAATTTTGTATGGCTTGTAAAAATATCATAACAAACCATTATACAATCTGACAGATACCAAATGAACCACTCACTATTCAAATACATACTAGTATGTATGTATGCATGCCATAGCAGACATGTAATTACATTGAATATTATTCTTTAAAATGTAATGCATTCTGTAATATTTTGGTAAGAAGAGCTTGATAAAAAATATTTTTCAGAATTTTTGTAGAAGTTTTTCTACTATTTTACACAAAAATAGAAATTTTATACAACAAACTAGAACAAGACAGGCTTTTACATTGAAATTGAGTTAAAAAGTTAGGTTCTTTAGATTTCTTTTAAATAACTTCTACAATATTTTCTTACTTTTACACGATTCTTGTCGATCATGAAGCCATAATATATTCTTTCCCATCATATTCTTTTCCTCTGCATCACTTGGGGAATGATACATCGGGTCTTTTAACTTGAACTTTCGGACTTTGACAGTTGTTAGCGGCTTATTGTTGGAGCTACATCTGTCAATTAGTAATCAAATAATCAGAGACGTAAAAAGTATTTAGTAGTCACAGTAGTCTAATAGAGCCCAGATCAGACATTCCCAAAACAAAAAACCAAAAAAATATTTCTTCACCGACTACCTCTCAGCAAATTTCTGGCAAAACTCTGAGAGTAAATCAAATTGCCATAAAAAATTGCTCTAAAAAATCTGTCGTTCCTTAAACCTTGACCTTTAACTGTAGGTCCCACCAATAATATATAAAAATTAACACCTCAACATGAGTGGTGTGAGAAACTAGGCCGCAATTCTGACTGAAGGGATGTAATGACCAATTATGTATGTATGTATGTATGTTTTTACTTCCCTTAAGGTCTTGTAGTAGATACTATTGTTATTATATCGCTTATATTTGGTTACTTAAACTTCTTTATCCTCCTTGTTAATATCGGGGGTCTCCTTAAGCGTTTCCTTTCTTTAATTTAAATAAAATTTAAATACGTTTGAAAGAAATTTCGTTGTCATTTATGTGTTGGCATATAATATTGTTCAAAATGGCCGCCATGGTTTCTCTCGGTGGTGTGTAACCGAAATATCCAATTTTCAATGACTCTGGGCATATAAATCAGGCTTAATTTAAATGTTGTCCTTGTCCTTTGAATACACCTGCGACTTAAGGAACGAATTACCCAAAAGAAACGGACTAACGAGTGAATTTGCACTATTGCGTTGGACAGTTACTAGGTAATCATCGATCTATGGTACTCGCTGTTGACAGTAGTGGTGAAAATGACGCCAGCAACCTAAAATTTGTATCAAAACGATAACTTCCTGGCAGCTCTAGGAGGCCCATGCCTTTACAAATTCTACAATTTTGTTTGTTCATGTATCCGGAAATGTATCTCATCGCTGAACATGATTTTTCGATGAGAGTAAGGGTCAGTGGAGCAAACCACATCTTTGTCTATGGTCATCATATGGAAAAAGGGAGCTAAAATAACTGATTTAACTTCTCTCCTTCTCTTCGTTATTGGAATCATTTGCAAAACGTTTTTAGATTTGTTTCACGGTATTTGGTTTTAAAGAAAATTGTTTCGTTCCTTGTTGATGTACTACTCTGACTGTAAATTTGTTCGCTTTCAAACAACCATTTTCAAGAGTCATGTTTCACATTATCATTGTCACAATCATCGTCATTTCACAGTGTACAAATCAAAGCTCAAAATCTCTTTTAACGGCATGCAAGAACGTGATGGCAGTCTTTTTTGAATATAAGCAACTGATGATTTGAAAGGAAAATTTATTTGTAGAAAATAAAGAATTCAGGGAATCTACTTTAATTTAATACAAAACAATTGCAAAACAGGTAAAATGGTCTGGTGAACTATGCACCGTTTTCAGGTGTCGTTTTAAAACCCATATTCATGGCATTGGAAATGTGTTTCCTTGGTGGTTAGATGTATTCAAAATGGTGGAAACTTTAGCTAGCCTAGCTATATATTTAAAACACATAGCGGGTGTAATAGCCGCCGTGATCTTGTAGGTAGCGTGTTGGCTTATTAGACGAAAGGCCAGGATTCAAATCCCCGCTCAGATATCAAAAACGAAAACATGAATGAATATCTCTTCGGCGAATTCCTCTCAGCAGATTTCTGCCAAAAACTCGAAAGTAAATAAATTGCCATGAAAAGATTATCAAAAATCTGTCGTTTGTATTAGTTTTTAAACTGTAGGACCTGGCACTAACACACACAAAATAAGTAATGAGAGAAGCAGGGTAGTGATCCTGACTGCACGGCTGTAGTGACCAATTATGTACTTAAGACGATGATGAGCGTGGCTATAATTTGAATTTGATTCGGCTATTAGGCCCATAGAGAATTGCTGTAGATGAAGAACTGACAGAGTGCCTATGTGCTTCGATATCCTTGTTGAAGTAAAAGAATTTCACGCACGACACTTTCCAAACTTCGAACTTTGAAAACATAACCTAGCTACCACGTAGTTTGTATTTTATTTAAGACGATAAGGCTATTAAATTTCCCAAATAATTTCGTTGACATATCTGGCAATGCTACTCTAAGCAACCTTAATCTTTAGATAAACAGCAGAACTATTATAGTTACGTCCACAGTAAGCATAGCTTGATATGCATACACTTTATATACGGGAATTCACAGGGTTTTGAACTTCACATCTATTTTGCTTTCATTTGTATTGTGTTTGTGCCTACTTTGATTTGTTTTATGCATAAATACTTAAAATAATTGGAGTTTTACCAAAGACTTATGCATTTTGCTTTTGGTTTCATGTACGAATATTTACAGGACTACGTAGCAAACACTTGATTGAACTGCTTGGTTTTGGCAACTGATTAAAAAAAAAATAAAAATTTAAAGAAAAAATATATTGTGATACAGTTTAGTACAGTAAAAAATAATAGCAGCTGGTAAATAGCTTACACCGTGACAAATAAAAAAACTTTTACTATGGGAAGCAACAAGAGTATATTCGCCATAGGCTTCAAGAAGATAATACACTATTCCCTGAATATAAGCACCGCAGATATAATAATTTCCCGCTTAGTACCATTTACACTTAAGCAACCATGACTTTGCTTGAAAATGGACTGAAACTATTTCGATATATGCATCCCGCCTTTAAGCATACGTAATACTTTAAATTTACTTTAAAACAAATTCGTTATATATGCACTCGATTTTGTGCAAAATTCTTTCCATAATGGATCCTGTCTATAGCTTCCTTGTTCGAGCAATTAAACGTTTCTGGATTTATTTTGCTTTTGGGAGCCAATATTCACCCCTAATGCTATACGGCAGATTTATTGGAAAAAATATGAAGAAAATTTTCCAGCACAATGCAATTCCATGGAATGTTCCTTATAGTTTCGTTCATTTTCCTTGAGGCCAAGGCTGCACTCTGTCTCATACGGAAGAAATAACCAACTGAGGTAACGCAGTCTCAGATAATTGATTCTTGATAGAAAACCAACAATCCAGCCATGTTTGCCTTTCTTAGCTTGTAAAGATCTTCTACTAACTGCTGCAGATCTCGAACGAGTCAAGGATCTTATTCTCTGCCTAGGTAATGCTACTGTAGGCCTCTAGACTATGTCTATGTGACTTTGACCAGACGGCCTCTTCCATCGAATACAAAGCTATTGCTTTCAATGGGACAAATAGAATTCTATCAAATTGAATGACATGCGGCTATTTGTCCTTAAGTAAAGGATTTCGTTAACAGAATTTCCCGCTTTTGAAAGTGCTTATATCCAAGGAATACTGTGTGTTAATTTATATTTGTTTTGCTTTCTTTGCTTTTCAAATTTCATTATTAAACAACTTGAATTTAATCATTTGTTCCATTAATAATTGATTTGTTTAAAAGTTCTTTTATTTGCTTTGTAGCAATTAATTTAACGTTTAATAAATATATAATTTAAAAGTGAAAAATAAAAACTAAAAAAAAATTCAATTTAATGTCATTATTTCAACTCATGATGATTTATTAAAACAGTTTTTGTATTGTTAATAGTTTTAACTTATTATATAACAATTTATAATCGTATCGAATTTATTTAATGCTTTTGTTTTAATTGTAACCATTGTACAATCTCTCTCAAAAACCAAGATAATACCATGTATGATAGTGCTTTCATTTATTCATTTATTATTAACATTTTATTTAAAATTTATTTCTTACTATTGCATTAATACATATTCAGAGATCAGCAATGAATCACTTTGTCGCTACTCATAAGTACTCATGAAATTTTGGAGTATGGAAGGAGTCAACAGTATTGAAATTTAACACTCTATGCATTCGTACTCACAACAACGTTGACTTATAAGTAAAAGTTGTAATGGGTATGAATACAACGTGGACATCAGACTCATAACAATTCGAAATAGGTTTGATTTCTACCGCCTACTCAATCAGATCATAAATTTAGAAAATACTCATAATACTCATAAATGAGTCGAGTGATGGACAACAAAAAGAAAAAAAGACACACAAGCAAAAAACACAGGAGCAGCAAGCAAGCAGCAAAGACACAACCTCTGTGATGATTGTAGTGTTTGTATGCACTTCTACTTATTTTGTGATTCTTCTTATATGTTGAGTCATGGGAGACGTAGAAACCAAAACATCATGCGTAGTGTTAAGTATGAGTATGATGATGAGTATTTCAAACTTTGAATATGAATAGTATGAGTATGATATTAAAATAAGTATGAATGAGTTATAAGTATCAAAAATTATGAGTATGATTCGAATCTACTCATCTTTTTGAATACTCATTGCTCATCTCTGATACATACTAATTAAACAAAAACATTTTTAATGAAAATTTATAATTTTCTTAAACAAAATAAATATGAGAGAAAAATCTGGGTCACTGTTACGTACAGCTAATGCGTAATGCTGTATTGTGGAATAAGGCGAAATGTTGCTCATACGTACCAGAGGATGTAAATAAATTTACTGCTTTCTGGCAAGGAAAAATGTGAAATAACTCTTTAACCCTTTGATCTTATTAAAATGTAGCTCAATTATATAACTTATAAGTCAAATATGTTTTTATTAAATATTTCCAGCCGTTAGTAACCGTACTATAAAAATATAATGCTAACTACTGACTCCAGTAGATGAACCTCAAATATTTTCTCAGTATTTTGTTGCTGCCCAACGCCTTCCTATTGAATCGACCAAATGTTTACATCTTTCCACTGTAATGGAACCCCAAATTTTCTGCACGGCTTTCCAAAGGTCTTCAATACTGTTTCGTTTTATTGCAGATACTCCTTTCTTATGTCCGTTCATAGATTTTCGATGGAGTTCAAATCCGGGGATTGTGCTGAACAACTTTCTTGCCATTTTGCTGGTGTGTTTTGTTCATTATCTTGCTGGAAGACTCAACACCCGTGGCATTTCGTAGGAAGCATACGGTAACATTTATTTCATCAAATTTTGTTCATATACCGATGCATTCATTGGGTTTTAACCAATGTTATGGAGCCTACACCTTGATAATGAAAAACAGCCCCTTACCATAATACTGCAGCCACCATGTTTGATCGTTTTTTGATGTAAACTGGAGATTGTATTCGCTATTAGGTGGCCTGGCGCAGCAAAATATCTACAAGCCTTTCCTACTAAAAAAAAAAACAATTTTGACCCATAATTAGTGTTCCTCCATTTTTCCTTGGCCGCAATTTAGCATGTGCTTTTGCAAAGACAAAGTTTTGAAAAATGCTTCAGAGGAACGGAGCGGTACTTTTCGGGGACTACAAGCATTAAGATTATTGTCTCGTAGTCTTAGAAGCTAATTTTTATGTCAGTATAAATAGCGATAATGGTAAATATTAATTTATTTATACAATAAGCAATTATTTTCTAGAAATAAGAGTAAACAAAACAAACAACAAATTTTTGAGAATATCATAAGAATTTTCAAATTTATTATTCAAGCTACCGTAGTAGTATAGTGCCCTTAATCAGTAGCACGCAAGTTTAAATCATAACTGTTCATAGATCACTGCACTCTAGGTAATTCTACCCATTTTTTGGCCAAAAATAATTTTTCTCACTTTCAAGAATGCATTTTTTTTTCGGTATTCGATAAAGAACCTATCAAAGATAATAATAAAATATTTTGTTTCCTCAAATAAATTTAACGACGACAGTGTAGCGTATATCAAATATCATTGTTGTAAGCAAAGTTTAAAGGCAGTGTATACAGTGTATTTGGTTCGAATTTTGAAGTTCTCTATTAAGTAGAACAACAAACATAAATGTAAAGTAAATATGGAAAAACCAAAGGATAGAGAGGTGCTTTATTAGTTTAAATGAAAAGTTTGTTGTTAAAAATATTTTTTTGGCAAACGAATTCATAATTGCTGCAGTGACCATTTATAAACTATTTTTCAGAAGAATGATTTTGGATAATGGCCAAATGTCGACCGCTTTAAAACTATTAAAAATATAAATAAGAGTTTTGTTTATTTGTCTTAATTTCATTTTCTGATTTTTGCGTTTTTAGAAATATATTATTTTTAGGCAGGACTCCCGCATTCCAAAAAATTTTTTTAAAATAATTTTTTTTAAATGAAAAAATATAGCAAGTTTTCTATGATATAAGTTTCCACTTCATTTTTAGTTTTTGTAGATTTTGAACAATATACGTTAACATAGTAAAAAGTTAACAATTTCACTCACTGAAATCAGAAGAAATTTTTTAATCGAATATTGGATCCACCATTTTGTATTGGAAAAATTGTATCCCAAATTCAAAATTTGCATCATCAAAAATCTCTAAACACTGATTTTCATGCAAATCTGAAGCAATTTTAAAATTTAGGTAGCCATATTGGATTCGCCATTTTGGATTTAAAAAATGTTACTTCAGATTCGAAATTTGTAACCTCAAAAACCTTTGAAAGCTGATTTTCATTTAATTCTTTAGAAATTTTAAAATTTAGGTCGCCATATTGGATTCGCCATTTTGGATTTAAAAAATGTTACTCCAGATTCGAAATTTGCAACCTCAAAAACCCTCGAAAGCTGATTTTTAGGTAAATTTTTAGAAATTTTAAAATTTTAGGTCGCCATATTGGATCCGCCATTTTGAATTTGAAAAATGTTACTTCAGATTCGAAATTTGCAACCTTAAAAACCCTCGAAAGCTGATTTTTAGGTAAATCGTTAGAAATTTTAAAATTTTAGGTCGCCATATTAAAAAAACAACAACAACAACAACAAAAAAACATGGAAAAACATGGAGAAAATAATTAAAATGAAACACTTTTTCCTTGTTTTTGTTTGTTTCGTTGTTTTTAGTTCAGGGTGAATTGTGTTTATGACTTGATTTATTTCCTATTTTTGCATAAATATTGGTAAAACCATTAAAAACATTGGAAAATATATTGCATTTCACAGTTTCAATTAGCATAACAAATGAAAAAATATAACAAATTGAAAGAACAAATAGTAGAAAATTAATTAAAAAAAATAAAAACAATTTCTAATAAATTTTTATGTGGTTTATCTAGAATTTTTTTTTGAATTGCTATTTTTTAAATTGCTATTTTTATAATTGTTATATTTGGTTCTTTAGTTTCGAAAATATAATGTTATTCTCATCCGAAAAAATTACCCACAGTAGAATTTCTTTGATTTTGTGATCTTGAGGAAAATTGAAATTGTTGCAATAAGCAGTTCAAATGTCATGGAGCCACCATCGCTTAATGTCATAAAATTGTTAGATCTTAACAGTCTTTTGAAAATCTATTTTAATTGCTTACTATAAACCAGAATAATGCACAATATTGAATTGAAAATCAATTAATGGCTGAATTAAAAAACCTCTTCTTCTTCTTAGTTAACTTTTGCATATTCTTCCAGGCGCTTTAGCTGCTTGCTTGCCTTCTCCAATTGACCACAACAGACTTGGTTCTCCAATTCAAACAATATCGCCCTCTTCGCCGACTTCCACAAATCCCAGAATCAAATAACCATCTCGCCGGAGCATCCTGCTCCATTCGAACGATGAGGCTAAGCCAGCACAGCTGATAGATGTTAATAGCCTGCACAAAGTTCACATTGTTGAGAAGCTTATACAGCTTATTGTTGGATCGAATGCGAAAATCATAGCCAACACGCACTAGATATCTCGAATACATTAAAGGCTGCTGCATTAGTGCTTAGTGTGACATAGTGACATAGTGACACTATGTCCATGCTTTTGCGCCATAAATAAGCGCTGGCTAGTTAAGCGTCTTGTAAAGTATTAGTTTTGTCGTACGGGGGTGGTCTCTTGCCTTTTGAGACCACACTAGCGCCTGTTGGCAAGAGTGATCCAACACTTGATCTCCAGACTGACATCATTTTTATTGGTAACGGCGGAGCCAAGTTAAACAAAATCACCGGCAACATCGAATCTATAGTTAACGTTTTGTCCTCAGTTACAGCTAGACTAAGCTTAATAGACTCCCGTTTAATAGCACTTAAGCCACAAATAACATTCCGCTTGGCACTTTTTGGAAAATAGTGCCAGTACGATGAATTACCGCTTTCCGCAGAACACTCTCCATGATGAAATTGAAGAGGTCGCACGATAAAGTATCGTTTTGACTAAAACTTTGCACGGCATCAAAAGATTCGTTGAGGTTTATTTCAGAGATCAGCAATGAGTATTTAAAAAAGATGAATAGATTCGAATCATAATCATAATTTCTGATACTTATAACGCATTCATACTTATTTTAATATCATACTCATACTACTCATACTCAAAGTTAGAAGTACTCATCATCATACTCATACTTGACACTATGCACGATGTTGTTGATTTCTACACTCCATGACTCAACATATAAAAGAATCACAAAATCAGTATGAATCGCGTACGAACACTACAATACTCACTAGAAGGTTGTGTGTTTACTCCGTTTGTTGCGCTGTGTTTTTTGCTTGTGTGTCTTTTTTTCTTTTGTTGTCATCACTCGACTCATTTAATGAGTATTATGAGTATTTTTCTAAATTTATGAATCTGATTGAGTAGGCGTGTGAATCAAACAGATTTCGAATGTTATGAGTTCGATGTCAATGTTGTACTCATGCTCATTGCAACTTGTTATTATAAATGAACGTTGCAGTGGGTACGAATGAATCAGAGTAGCTTAATTTCAATATTGATGATCCATTCACTACTCAAAATTTCATGAGTTCTTATGAGTAGCGAAAACGTAGTTCATTGCTGATCTCTGGTCTACTTATACTTTAATGGAACTGCAGGAATTGCTCAAAGTGGCTCTACATAGCATTATAAGCTTGGCGGGAATACCAAGCCTATACACTGCGGCAAAAGCATCATTTCTTAATAAGGCTATCGAAGGCTGCCTTATAGTCGACAAAAAGATGGTGTGTGTTGACTTTGTTTTTAAAATAAGAAGTGCTGGTTGGTTGTCAGTTGCCATCTGAATTTCCAATTTATACCGGGTTTGATAATCGATAACTCAACTGGAGTAAGGTGCCATCTATAAACGAGGACTAAAGCTATTTTTGATTTAGTTTTTATTGGCCTTATCCTCCTTTCTAAGCAACTTTATGTACCAGAACTTTTGCTCATGTTGCTATTATTTTTATTATGCTTGTGGTTGTCAGAATGCTTTACTTAATCATTCGCTATTTATTTGTGTTGTCCTGTTATTTACCTTGGTAACGATAACGATTTAAGTAATCTTTTTCTTTAAACAATTGCGTCATAAAATTCTTGTTTAACAATCTCCAAAATGAACATTTTGTTCACAATCATGCCAATTATCTGTATGAATAAATAGGAAAAATCATAAAACACATGGCAATTGAAAAACGTGACAAAAATTTCAAATGAAATCAAACAATTTGATGATGATTTTAATTTAAGAAAAATTCAGATAGTAATGACATAAAACAAAAAGATTGTTGGGAAAGATATTTTAATTCTGTAACATAAATATGTGCAGACATTTTTTAAGCCAAGAAGGCGGACATTTTTTAAATATTTCTTTAGTTTGAAGTTGGTGTAGAAATAAGATAAAAAACAAATGACAACAGCACGTGATATTGTTAGCATTGATTCAACACACTATAAGAATAGAATTTTAAAATTATTTCGAAATTATAGTAAAGTGTGAACCAAATTATCGATAAGTATTCTAACTAACAGAACTATGGCATCAATGACTGAGAAAATGAAATCTGAAAAAATATTTCTTCGGCGTTTGCCTCTGGCAAAAACTCTGAGAGCAAAATAAAATTGCCATGAAAAGTTTCCCAAAAAATCTGTCCTTCGGAGTCGACTTTAAACTGTAGGTCCCACCACTCATGTATAAAAATTAAAGCACTTAACATAAATGATGTGAGAAACTAGGTCGTAATCCTGACTAAAGTATTGTAATGACCAAGTATGTATGTAATTGGCCATTGCCTGCTACACATTAAATTCATTTTTCAGACAATTTCTGCATTCTACGCCAATAAAACTGTCACCAAAATTTTCAACTTCATGATTGGAATCAAAGCATTGCTCAGCAAATGCGTATACCATCGATAACAACATTTTGTAGTTGGAAGGAGGCAAGCATAATATTTCGATTGTTTTACCCTCTGTGCGGAAGCATTATTATGTTGCAAAAATAACTTTTCATGTCTCCTGGAGTACATTTTGATCATTTTTCGAACAGTGCATTATTGAAATTGTTCATTTGTGTTCGGTACAGCTCATGGTATACCCTTTTTTTACTGGTCCCACAGGCAAACAGTATTGTCTTTCTGCCAAATCGATCTGGTTTTGCAGGCAATGTTGATGGTTGTGCCATCATAATTAATGATTTTTTCCCATTCAGGAATCTAAAAGTAAATCCATGGGACATCTAGACATCACTGTAAATAGAGCAGCCGGAAAGTACAATTAAACTGTGACATTTTAAAGGCCTTTCCGTTTTGTTGTTGTCTTTTGTTTATGCAGTCGTTATTGGTTTTGTGAGTGGCAATAACAATAGAGGTTATAAAAGTAATATGAGCGTCGTCACTTGTTTTTTTTTCGTAAAAATTTGAAATAGTTTGCTTACGTAGTAAGCTCAGGTTCCTACGTTCTGTGGTTTTATTTTCAGTGAAGTGGATTGAGGCAATCGGTTTCAAAAACAGTCAATGCCTTGGCTTTGTTTTTTTTTTGTTTTTTTTAATGGCGTCAATGATGATTTAAATATTGCCTGCTAATGCTTCTTGAATTGCTTGTTTATTACTGGCAATAAGCCAATGACTTAAGAAAGTCTCATAAAAAAGTAATCCAGAGCCGATAAACTGCACATAAAAGGCTAGGTCACCTCTAGACAGAAACTTGTTTTTAACAAGCTACAGCAGCTCATAAGATATTCTTCCTACCATCGCATCTAATCCAGGTTGAAAAATGTCTTTTTCTTTACTCATACTATAAAACAAAAATTAAAAGTCGTCGTTAGTTTGGTAGGTAGCAAGTTGCTTATTAGACGTAAGCCTGTGGTTTAACCCTGGCTTTTCAATTCAGCGACTTCATTTCAGTGGTCTGTTGGAAAAAACTCTGGCAATAAGTAAAATTACACATGAAAAGTTTCTCAAAAACCTATCGTTTGATGTCGGCATTGAACTATAGGTCCCGCTACTCGTATATGTATTAAAACACACAGCATGACTGATGTAATAATCTAGGTTGTAATCCTTAGTAAATGGTAGTTATGATCAATTATGTAATTAAGTCCTGAAGTTAAACAATTCGTACCAATTTGCAGAAGTCTACTTCAAGCATTTTTATTTTCAACTATCAAGCCATAGTTATCCATATCGATAGCTCCCATGCAGTTTGAAAATACCCGATTAATTGCCCGATTTTTCATTTTTAGAAAAGAACAGTTTGTATTTGGAGCTGAATGCTTTAGAAAAAAAATGCTCGACTAATATATTTGTTTTTCCTGTACTGAGATTGCGTTGATATTGCTCGCTACCAGGAAAAAAAATTTTCAAAATCCATAGAAAAAAAATTTATCGAAGCGAAACTACTTTATAAATGATGTTTATAGAGATGAAGTTGTTGCTTTTTCTGCTTTCAATCAACTACTTGGGAAATTTCTCTTCTTTTTCCATGCGATGATGAGTTTCTTTTCCTTGTTTTTGTGTTGGGATCTAGCTGATGTAGTCAAAACCAACTATGGCTGGAGTAAATAGCACAAAAACAAACAAAAAGATTATTTAGGGGAGATTTTTCTTTTTTTTTATATCAAAACGGTTTGTTTTTTATTATGCATTTGAAGGTAATAAGAGAAAAACACCGTAACATTGATATTACGTAGATGAAAAATACGTGACCTTAAAAAATCAATTAAATTTGAAGAGTCTGAACAGAAACAGCTTAAAGGGAAGCAAAATTAATACACCGTAGAAATTCATTCATTATTTGAAATTTTAAAACAGAAAAAGAAACTTTTAGGGGGTGTACACAGAATGAACAATCAAAATCTCCTAAAAATTCTCTACAACTGACTGCACTACACCTTTCACCGTAATTAAGAAAATTTTTAGATTTTTTCTCCTGAAGTTTTGAGTAACTCTAATCGTAAAATGATTCGCAACATAAAAATACTTTTCTGGCCATAATAAATTCATAATTGTTTATGAAAATCCTATAAACTGAATGGCCCATTCCCTTTGTCTTTTTGCCGAAAGTGGGAATCTTCGAAATACACGATTCACCATCGCCTACATACTTAAACCCATCACCCTATGTACGAGGTGGATGGATGTTCTTATCATGGCACTAATGTTTTCCACAATTTAAACTAAACTACTGTAAGAAACCTTCCAGATAATATAACTGTAATCAAAGTTTGGCATTAAATATAGGGACTGGCCGGAAAATCCAGAGGTTTCCAATGGAAGCCTTAAGGTTTGCACTGTGTGGCCAAAGATGAATGATCAGGTAAGGCGCAATGATTGTTAAGTGCCGGGATTTTCTCTGAAAATGTCTTGAATTACTCCGATGACCACGCTGGTACCTATAGTTTCAATGTCTGGCGAAAATAGTTTCCAACGTCTGTCGTGGTCCATGAATATCAAAGATTTCTCAGAAAAATTTTTCATCATTCAAAGGTCTGAATATGGCTTATATGACTTACGATCATCGTTAGAAATTTAATTCGTGATGATTTGGCCTTGTAGCTTATAATCTGCGATATGTTACAAGGCATAGGCATTTCTATGACTTCAGTTAAGTTTGATTTTACTTACTTACTTAACTGGCCATAACAACCCGATTAACGGATTTCGGCCTGCCGCAACACATCCTTCCAGGCGCCTCTGCTTCTGGCGGCCTACGGCAGTTGGTCACCCAATCGATGACAGGGCTTCCTCGATTTGGTCCTTCCAACGGATACAAGGTCGTCCTCTTCGCCGACTTCCGAGGATCCCCGCATCAAATACCGCTCTCGCCGGAGCATCCTTCTCCATTCGAACGACATGGCCGAGCCAGCGCATCCGCTGGATATTTAATACGCTGCACAACATCCATGTCGTTGAGGAGCTCATACAAGCTCACTGTTGTATTGGATGCGGAAATCTTCGCCAACTCGTACTGGACCGAAGATCTTACGTAATACTTTTCTCTCGAATGCTCTCAAGGCTGCTGCATCGGTGCTTAATAAGGTCCATGCCTCTGCGCCATAAAGCAAACGCGGGTAGGATGAGCGTCTTGTAGAGTATTAGTTTCGTCACACGAGAAGTCTCTGTTACTTAATTGCTATTGAGACCATAAGTAGCACCTGTTGGCAAAGACTGATCCTGCGCTTGATCCCGACGACATCATTTTTGGTGGTAATGGCGGAGCCAAGATAGATGAATTCCTTGACTACATCAAAAGTATAATTATCGCCTGTAATCTGAGAATCAGTATTCTGCACTTCTCTACTTGTCGATAACATATACTTTGTTTTGCCCTCATTTACTGCCAGACCCATCTTCGCAGACTCCCTTTCAATAGCGCTAAAGGCAGCAGTAACATCTCGCTTGGTACGCCCTATGATGTCAATGTCGTCAGCGTACGCAAGCAACTGGACACTTTTATGGAAGATAGTGCCATTGCGATGCAAACCTGCCTTTCGCAAAACACTTTCCACGACGAAGTTGAAGAGGTCGCATGATAAGGGATCGCCTTGTCTGACACCTCGCACGGTATCAAAAGGTTCGGGGAGGTCCATTCCTACCTTGACGGAGCTGCAGGAATTGCTCAACGTCATTCTGCATAGCCTAATCAGCTCAATGTTATTGCAGGACCGACCAACTGTTAGAAATTTCTTCTTTTCTTCATCTCCATTATTTGCTTCTTTGCTTTGCACCCCATTTTATCTTGCTTTGATGATTAGTAATGGATTTCAAAAAGAGTTTCTTTTGTTTTTTCATATTTCCCAAGTGGTTCACTTACAAAATTTACCACTGGCAACGTCTGCTAAAACATTTAAGTGCAGTTTGATGAGTGTTGGTTGCCTTATAGCAAAGAAATAGAATTGTACGAGTAATGTAATTAACATTTACAGTTGCATTTATAGTGATACTGCAACATCACTTGCTTCATGTTGCAACATGACATTTTTGACCTTCATAACATTAATTACTGTCAGCATAAAAACAGAAACAGAACAGTCTCAGCACAACTTCAGTAGATAGCCAGTTGTAATGCTGAAAAAAATAGTTTGAAATAAGGGTGTAGAACAGGCAGTTGTTGATGTGACGCAGATTAGTAATTAAATTTGAAATAAATTAACGAAATGAAAAAAATTATAAAATTAAATTCAACTTGAAAGTG
Organism: Sarcophaga bullata; assembly: GCA_005959815.1. NCBI lineage: Eukaryota > Metazoa > Arthropoda > Insecta > Diptera > Sarcophagidae > Sarcophaga > Sarcophaga bullata. The sequence goes on along the minus strand of QOCX01002175.1, from coordinate 4,307 downwards.
GAATGAAATTTAAAGCCAAATTAATTCACTTTAAGTCCCTGTGCCAGGAGCAAAAGGGACAATTATAATGCAGAGTCCTTTACAAGATTCCATATGTCTATTGCTGAACTTTCGCAATAGTTTTTTAATTTTTTTTTCAAAGATTTTCGAGGGTTTTTGTTGTTGCAATAGGCATAAACAGTGTAATTCCATTTTAAAAAGCTTTGAACGTTTTTAAACGTTGACCAACTTGAGCATGTTTTAAGAAACCGCGTTTATGGAGCAGCACAAAGTAAGTGAAATGTGGTCTTTTAGCTTTTTTCTACGCTACATATGGGAAACACAATAATTTTCTACATTTAAGAATTAAGACACCAAAGTTTTGTTTTATTTTTAAATTTATCTTGGAGTCAATTAAAAAGGTTCGATTTTCGAAAAGATTTGCATTAAAAGCGAGTTAAGCTATGGTATGGTGCATGGCCAGAGTCATGAAAATTGATGCAGCGTGCCATATTACCTTCTAAAAAAAGCAGAAAGACGTAATAAGTTAAAATAAGGAAATTAAATAATCGCCGTAGCATAATATGTAGGATGTTGGCTTATTAGATTTGTGGCCGCGTTCAATGACCACAAAGATGTTCGGACGAATTTATGTTGCTAACGTTAAGCATTCATGTGAGCACGATTTAGTAACTGACTAGTGGTTAAAAATGAAAACAAATTAGGTTCAAAACTTAAGCATCAATGTAAGACAATGGCTTTAGGAAAGTTACTATTGAAGATTTAATTGTTGGCGGAGTCTTGTTCTTGAAAACCTTAGTACCTGAAGTCATGTAATCGGCTCAAACGCATGGTCAGACTTCTCCACACAAAACGAAAACATGAAAAAAATATTTCTTCGGTACGTCCTCTTAGCAGCATTCCTGGCAAAAACTTTGAGAGAAAATAAAATTGCACCGAAAGTTTCTCAAATCTGTCCACTCCGAATACTTTAAACGGTGGTCCCTCCATTTATATATAAAAAACATACACACACACTGAATGTGTGAAACTATATTCTAATCCGTAAATGGTTGAAATTAACAATTAATTAACCAACCAACAGCGTTGATACATATTTGATTCTGAAAATATATTAATTTTCCATCGGCAGTAACAATTCGATGTAAAACAGATACTCTATTGGGTATTTGAGGCAAAAGTTCACCCAGATATTCTATTGGGTTTTTGAGGCAAAAGTTCACCAGCGGTGGTTGGGTTTTCCATCTTCCTGTTTCATTCAATTCATGGTGGGCATCTATTCTCCAGACTTTTGGATCTTTCTTATATCCTTCCAAAGGTACGAATTATTTTTTGTTGTTGTCATATTCTAACTCAAAAATGTCATTTTCAGTTCAAAACTGTTTTTGCAATTCCGTTAAACTGGCTTTGTCAGCCTTCCACCTTTTGTTCATTTCTCACATAAAATCTTTATGCTTTGGAAAGTCGTAATCATCGTTTGCATGTTGCTTCTGATACGGCCTGAATTCGCCCGTAGTCCTAGTAGGTAGTGTGTTGGCTTATTAGACGAAAGGCCGGGGTTCGAATCGCCGGTCCAGACATCAAAAACGTAAATATGGAAAAAATATTTTCTTCGGGCTTTTCCTAAATCCAGCAGATTTTCTGGAAAAAAACTCTGAGAGAGTACATAAAATTGCCATGAAAAGTTTCTCCAAAAATCTTGTCGTTCGGAATCGACCTTTAAACTGTAGGTTTCCTGCCTCCTCAATGTATAAAATTAACACACATAACAAATGAAGTGGTGTGAGAATCTAGGCGTAATTCTGACGAAGGGTTCTCGTAATGGCCAATTATGTTATGTTCTGATACAGCAATGATCACTATATGGCCTCGAACAATTATTTGAAGAATGACTCTCCAAAGAACTTTTCTTCCAAATGAAAAACAAAAAACACAATGTCTTCCGCAAATTATCCTTAAAAACCGAACAAGGACAAAAGTGTGATGCGCTTTTGGTTTTAACATGTTAAGACAGTTGTCATCGACGCAACACCCACCAGAATTGAAAACTTAAAGCTTATTTCTATGGCGATATTTCTATTGACGTCACTTCAAACCGGGTACATCAAAGTTTTAAATTTACTTTCAAAAAATTCATTTTAAAAACCAAATTGAATGGCCTTTACATTCAACGGAACTGTGATTACCAAGCTAGCATATGCCCTCGATTCAAGCATATGCAAAACTGTTATAATAATTAATGCTTACATGTCTGTCTGTGAAAATCAATCCAAAATGTCTTATTGTTAGCCCTTACGTTAAAGCATTCAACTGGAAAGCTATAAATAACATGGCCATTAACAAACTAATAATTCGTGTTTGAACGCAAGGACCAAGAATATCTTCAACCTTTGAAGTCAAAAGCAAGTAATGAAAAGAAGAAAAACTAAGTGCTACTAAGGTAATAATATTGACCCACAGTCTACGACTTCATTATTGTGTCAGTGCAATAAACAAGTCTATGGCAATAATACCTTTTTTTTCTCCTTTTGTCCCACTTTCTTTTTAATTTTCTTAACGATAGCCTTTGTTTTGAAGTTTAAGTTTGTTTTTGTTTTCTTGGCTTGTTGAACTTAACATATTTTCAACTTAAAATAAGCAATCTTAATAAATCATAATAGCAACAGATTGAAGGAAGTACCCTATTAAAGAAATTTTATTTTGAAAACATTAAACCGGCATGACGTTTAAGGACTTAGTGTGCTCAAACATTTAAAACTAAATTGCAGCTGGTTTGAAAGCATGTGGTAAAGGATGTAACAAATTCTATTCGATTACGTATTTCTTTTGAAGTTTGGTCCAGGCAGTTCAGTTTTATAAAAAAATCAAGATATAAATAAAGCAACAACCAAGCCTATAAGTTTTACGAATTCATTTGGTTTATGTTTGAAATTACAAAAACAATACTCTAGTACTTCTATAATCCTAATCATCATGTCAAGTGAATGTTCGATCTATGGCTGCTGCACAAATTAATGGAAAAACATCAGCTATGAGCCAATCGAACCATATCTTAAAAGAATGGTGCCTAGTAAAGATAGGTAATTTTGGGTTGACATAAATTGTAGTAGTTGCAGTTGTCTAGTGAGACCATGATTCAAATCCTAGGTCAGATACCTCCAACAAAACGAAAACATGAAAAACAATTTCTTCGGCGACTTCTTTTCAGCAGATTTCTGGCAAAAATTCTGAGAATAAAAAACAAAAGTTTCTTGAAAAGTTTCTTGAAAAGTTTCTCAAAAATCTGTCGTTCGTTGTTAAATTAAAGGAGTATGAAGAGTTTCTAAAGATATATGCGTTGTGGATACATCAATATTCAACAAAACAATTTGAATGTATATTTTTCAAACGAATTACAAGAATTACAATTCGGACTTTACAAACGTTATTTTTGAAATCAAGTAATCGATAACCATCCGAATGAACCTGATTTTCAAACCATTTATTTCTACCATTCAACATTCCATAGGACGTTTTCTTATTATTAATTTTTACTAGAAAAATATAAATTAAATATTTTCCTTTACAACATTTCATATAAAGCTTGTACAGAATTCTTTGAACATACAATTTTCCACTAATTTTATAATATTGTTACGAAAATGGAAATGGTGTAACATCATTTAACATTAAAATGTTAAACAAAATCTACAAAAACAAAACAACGGACTTGTTTACACAATTAACAAATAAAGACAAAAATATAGCAAAACATCACTAATACGAAAGCGGAACAAACAAGTAAACAACAAGCAACAACACACTGCAAGGACGAACGTAAACAAAATACACAAACAACAAACAAGCAAGCATAAATAAATGGAAACACCGATGTTTACATTCATAGAATTGTCGTGAAGGCAAACATCAGAATCTTTGCCCTACGAGAACATTCATCAGACTATTTACATCGCTATGTATATAAAAGGCAAGGCAAAGCATGCAAAGTCGGAGTAGAAGTTCAGTCAGTCTTGTAAGAAGACGCGTTGCATGTAAAGTAATCAATCGTGGTTTGAAGTTCTCTAGAAGGCGAAGACCCCGAACGTTTGCCATCAAGACTATCCATAAGACTGTTTACGTTGCTATAAAAAAGGCAAAGCAAAGCAGGCAGGAGTCAGAGAAAAAGTTCACTCAGTCTTGTGTGATGACGCTGTGTGCTTAAAGAAAGCAAATTTGGTTTGAAGGTCTCCTTTACAAGGACCTACAGAACAATTGTGTAACAATTGTTATTGTTTATTGCAATGGACATAAACAAAGGAATAACAAAT